>JAPVLO010000200.1:2612500-2859120 GCA_027257055.1 Cephalopachus bancanus
CTCCTCAACCAGGACGCTAAAATTGTGTTCTTTTGAAGTTCAGCCATGGTGAAGGTTAGTCAATAATACTCAAATTAGATGCACAACTAAATTAGATGCAAAATTTTACAAATTAGATGCAAAACTTTTTTAAACATTCCCCTCCATGACGTAAACAATTACGTCGAAAACAATTTGTTCACCCATAGAACATATATGCTGAAGTGCACATGTATTCAACCTCAATTGATTATCTTTTCTTTTCTTTTTTTTTTTTTAAAGCAGGATTTATTGAGAGGACAGAAAAGCTCCCACAGTAGGAGGGGACCCGAAGGCGTTGCCATGATTATCTTTTCACTGGCAAACTTTTTTTTTTTTTTTTTTTTTTTCTGTTTTTGAGTTGGAGTCTCACTCTGTCACCCAGCCTGGAGTAAAGTGGCCGCTCCCGGTCACCACAGCCTCGACCTGCTGGGCTCCGGTGATCCTTCCGCCTCAGCCTTCCAAGTAGCCGGAATTACAGGCATGCACTACCACGCCTGGCTGATTTTTTTATTTATTGTAGAGATGAGGTCTCACTGCCCAGGTGGGTCTCGAACTCGCGGGCTCAAGCAATCCACTCACCTCAGCCTCCCAAAGGCGCAGGATTACAGGCTGAGGCACCGAGCACAGCTTCCACTGGCAAACTTTAGCCAAGCTATTCCCTCATGCTATTAATATTAGGACATTAGTTTACTTATAAAATATCTTGGCACACACCTATGAAATGTGAAAATCAAATAATGAGACTTTCATAAATCTTAATGGAAATTCGTTGAATAACATGAAAAATAACAAAATTCAGAGAACACAAAATATGACACACCCTCTAAATATGCCTTTACCCACACACTTAAAGGGCAATTATCAATTACTTTATATTTTAAATGCATACTCTTGAAAAATAAGTAAATAGCATGTAGTCATCTACAATCAGAACAGCTGGATTTTCAATAATCTCAAGAATAATTTACTGCCAGGCACAGTAGCTCACACCTGTCATCCCAGCACTTTGGGAGGCAGAGGCAAGAGTATTGTCTGAGTCCAGGGGTTCAAGACCAGCCTGGGCAACTTGGCAAGACCTTATCTCTACAATAAATTTAAAAATTAACCAGGTGTGGTGACATGCACCTGCAATTCCAGCTACTTGGAAAGCTGAAGCTGAAGGATCACCTGAGCCCAGCAGGTCGAGGCTGTGGTGGCCATGAGCATGCCACTGCACTCCAGCCTGGGCGACAGAGTGAGAGATTCCAACTCAAAGAAAAAAATAATAATAATAATTTACTTTGGTTAATATGCTGCCGATGGAATATACTGAGTTATGCTGCAAATATCAATAAGGTTTTCCTATTGGTTATAAAGTCTACATTTACACTACAAAGGGGGGAAAATGAGGTGTTGTGGACATCAGAAAGCAGGGGCTGCCATCAAACTGAATTATCTCAAGGGCCACCTCTTTGGTGACCAGACTGACCCATTTTCAGGGGAAAAAAATGTCTTAGAAGATTGAAAGTTTAAGAAAAGACTGTTTTACTCTCACATAAGAAAAGGTAAAGTAACTTCTTAAAATTTGTCTCTGAAATTCTTCTGAAAGCTCAGGCAGAAGGAAAATAAAGAAGAAAAGCGGATCTAAAGTGTCACAGCCACAGCAAAAATTGCAAAGTTCAGGAACATTTAGAAAAGTCAAATTAAGATGAATGGAACAATAAAATACACGGGTGTTGTTTGAACTGCTAAATTTGTGGTAATTGTTACAGCAGTAACCAAAAAGTAGGCCAATTGCTTATAAAAATCTATCTCTTGCTAGATTTTAAGTAAGAACTGTGTCTTATACATCTTAATGTGTTTGGTTTAAAGTTTAGCACAGTTCTCTGTACAAATTTGGCTCTCAATAAGAATTTTTGAATGAATGAAATCTTAATCTCCTCACTGCTCTAACAGAAGGAAGAATGTTCTCCGAACCAATGTAGACCAAATTTCTTTAGTAGGGCTTTTTGTAAGAAACCAGGGGCTACAGACCCTTACACACGTTTTCTCATTTTATTGTTCACTGATCTTACTGTGGTTTATCTAAATGTTCCTGAAATACATAAACCTCTACAAAGTTGTTTCTTTTAAATGATGACTAGTTTTCTCACAATAACAAATCTATTCAATAAGCTCCAATTAAAAGTATTTAACTCCTACCAACTTAACATTTTTATGCCATCAGATCTAATACATGATTTTATCTTCTTAATTGCTGCAAAATCTGTATGTGTAGTGTTTTTAAATCAAAGTTTTATAAACAACCACAACCTGTAAAAATGACTCATAACTTTTACCTTTGATTATGGTAACCTAAAATAGAAAATGTTTAATTTTTTTTATATCATCTAAAGCTTTTGCTTTTTAACTTCTGGGTATTAGCATTGCTCAAGAAGAACTTCCCTATCACAAGTTTGTTCTTCTACATTATACATACATATGAAAAATATAAGCTTTTTTCCCCCCTTAATTCAACGAAAATTTATTTTCGTATATAGCATGCAGTAAGAAACCTTCCTAACATAACTGTCTTCCAAATAGCGAGCCAAGTCTCTCTCTTTCTTTCTTTTTTTTTTTTTGAGTCAGAGTCTCACTATGCTGCGCAGGCCGTAAGTACAGTAGCACGCTCACAGCCCACTGCAGCCTCAACCTCCTCAGCTCAGCCAATCTTTCTACCTCAGCCTACCAAGTAGCTGAGACTACAGGCACACGCAATCACACCCAGCTAATTTTTTTATTTTTTGTTGAGATGCAGTCTCACTATGTTGCCCAGGCTGGTCTTGAACTCCTGAGCTCAAGCACTCCTCCTGCCTCAATGTCCCTAAGTGCTGGGACTACGGGTATGTGCCATTGTGCCCAGCTGCAAATTTTTTTTTAAGAAAGTGAAAGGTCAGGCACGGTGGCTCACACCTATAATCCCAGCACTTTGGAAGGCCAGGGTGAGAGGACTGCCTGAGCCCACGGGTTCGAGACCAGCCGGGTCAACTTGGTGAGACCTCATCTCTATAATAAATTTTAAAAATTAGCCAGGCATGGTGGCACATGCCTGTAGTTCCAGCTACTTGGAAGGCTAAGGCAGAAGGATCACCTGAGCCCAGCAAATCGAGGCTGGGTGGCCATGAGCATGCCACTGCACTCCAACCTGGGTGAGAATGAGACTTTCAACTCAAAAAAAAAATTTTGCAAAATTATTTATCTAATGAGAGTCTAGTATCCAGAATATATAAAGTACTCCAACAACTCAATAACAAAAAGACAAGCAGCTCAATTCAAAAATGGGCAAAGGACTTGAATAGACATTTCTCCAAAGAAGATATATAAGAAGATATATAAGATATATAAGTGGCAAATAGACACATGAAAAGATGCTCAACATCTTAACCATAAAGGCATGCAAATCAAAATCAAAATGGCATACAGCTTCATATCCAATATGACGGCCACTATCAAAAAACAGAAAATAACAAGTGTAAGTGAGGATGTGGAGAAATTGGAGGATGTGCATTGTTAGTAGGACGTAAAATGTTACAACCTCTACAGAAAACAATATGGCAACTCCTCCAAAAATTTAAATGAGCAATTATCATATGATCTAGCAATTCCACTTTGGGTATATACCCAAAATAATTGAAAGCAGAATCTCAAAGAGACATTTGTACACCTATATTTATAGCAGCATTATTTGCAATAGCCAAAAGGTATAAACAACCCAAGTGTCAATCGACATACAAATGGATAAACACAATGTGGTCTATATATGAGGGGGGATCCCCAAAAAATACAGATTTATGTTTTAGAGGATAGGCCCCTTGTAGTACACTCAAAATTAGCTCCTCCGGATCAAACAGTCAACCAAAGTTTTTATCTGGAAGTTCTGAGAAGGTTGCATCAGGATTTGAGGGAGAAATGTTCCAAGTTGTGGCAAACAGGTAATGGGTTCTTCTGCCATAACAATGCACGTGCCCACATGGCACTGAGTGTTCAGCAGTTTTTGACGAAAAATGTCATGACCTCCAAGCCCTACCCTCCCTATTGACCGGATCCCACCCCAGCTACTATTTTGTTTGTTTGTTTGTTTCCCCGATGATAAAACTCTTCAAAGGGAATCATTTTGCCAGTGTGGAAGAAGTGAAACAAAAAACAGCAGAAGCACTAAAAGGCATCAAAATGGAGGAGGTCAAAAACTGTTTGAACAGTGGAAAAAGCATCTTAATAGGTGTATCTGAAGGGTGACTGAAGTTTAAACATGTAAAAGTAAATACACAATTTTTATAAACAAATCTCCTCTCATATACAATGGAATATTATCCCACCTTGGAAAGGAAATTCTGACACATGCTACAGCATGTGTGACCCTTAAAGACATTAAGCTAAGTGAAATAACCCAGTCACGAAAAGACAAATACTATAGATTCCACTTATATATGGGACCTAGAGTAGTCAAATTCATAGAGACAGAGCAGAAGGGTAGCTGCCAAGGGCTGGAAAAGTGGGGAGATGAGATGTTATTGCTCACTGGTTAAAGAGTTCTGATTTTGCAAAATGAAAACAGTTATGGAGATAGATGGTAGTGATGGTTGCAACAACACTATGAATGCATTTAATATCACTGAACTGGACACTTTAAAATGGCCAAGATGGTGCCAGGCTCGGTGGCTCAGCCTATAATCCCGTGCTTTGGGAGGCTGAGGTGAGTGGATTGCCTGAGCCCGCAGGCTCGCGACCTGCCTGGGCAACTTGGCAAGACTTCATCTCTACAATAAATCAAAAAATCAGCTGTGCATGGTAGCGCGTGCCTGTAATTCTGGCTACTCGGAAGGCTGAGGCAGAAGGATCATTGGAGCCCAGCAGGTCGAGGCTGCAGTGGCCGGGAGTGGCCACTGCACTCCAGTCTGGGTGACAGAATGAGACTCCAAATCAAAAAAAAAAAAAAAAAAATGGCCAAGATGGTAAATTTTATGTTATGTGTACTTCATCACAATAAAAAAAATTTGAAAAAAAAAATTCATATTTCCTCCATGGATTTTAAATTTTGCCTCTATGATATATTAAATGTGTGTGTGTGTGTGTGTGTATTTCTAGCTGTATTTTGTTTCTATTGCTCTGTCTCAGGATTTTTCAAACAATAAGGTGCAACCCACTGGTTGACTAAATCAGTCAAATGGATCATAACTACCATTGTTATTATTGCCTTTTAATGAAGTAGAATAAGAGAACAAAAATAATAGTGTACCTCCTATACAGCAAAGTATTAAGCCATGAAAATTTTTTATATATGTTGTAAAATGCATTTGTTACTATGGATTTATAGCCAAAAACGTTTAATGAACACTGCTCTAGTTATCCCTATGAATTATTACCCCATTCCAATTACTTCATAGTAATAATATTTATAGTGTTTTAACATCTGATATATCAAGTCCTGCCCCTTTCAAAATTTTTTACATAAACTTTAGAATCAGCATATCAATTAAAAACATTACTTTTGATCTTCTGACTAGGATTGCACTGAATTTACAAATTAATTTGAATGTAACTGACATCTTTATTTGACTAAATCTTCCTACTCAGAAATATGGGTATGTAATTTGCACTTATTTAGATCACCTTTATGTCATTCAGTGGTTTTATAATTTATTCACAGAGTTCTTCACATGTTTCTTGTTAGATATTTTCCTAAATATTTGATGTCTATGGTTGATACATGAGTGAGATTTTTTTAGAGATAATTTCTAACTGGTTATTGCAAGTGAACAGGGATGATATGGGTTGTTATATATCATTCTTACAACCAGCATCCTTGCTTAAGTCTCTTATTAGCTCCTGTAGATTTTTCTCCCTTTTATTGCTATGATTTTCTGATACACTATTATAACATCTGAAAATTATAGCTTTGTCTGTGCCTTCTCAGGCTTCAAATATCTCTTTTTAAAGAAATCACTAGCTACAACTTCAGGTTCAACAATATTTAAGTTGTCTTGCTCCTAAACTTAAACTGCTTCACCATTACACATATTCAACGTAAGTTTCTAGTAGATATTTTTAATCAATTTTTAATGTGTACTTTTATTGCATTTTAATTATTGCAGATTGCAGATTAAACAAATGTCAAGCACTCAGATCACAAGCAGACTATGACAAACTCCCTAAAAAGGTTAGATGCTAAATTTCTCAGATTTTTGGTATATCTAAGAATTAACAGAAGAGTTGGTTAAAAATGCAGATTTATAGGCCAAACCACAGATTTAGAAGAAGTGCAATGGAGTCAGGAATCTGTAAATCATTAAACAACTCAGTGACTCCCATGAAAGAGAAAGGGGCTACTATGGCATTAGGCATGTCCTTATTTTTTATTTGAACCAAACAAGTGGAAGAATGAGGAGGACAAGTGACTATCAATAGTAGAATCAAAGTAGAGGCAAAAATAAGCCAAAGTTCTTTTATCAATTTAAGAGAGTGTCTTTTGATTTATATCTTACTAGGAGTTTTTTTTCATAAATAGATGCTAAATTTCATCAAATACTTTTTTAAGGACTTCTATGATGAATGTTACATAGGTTTTTTTTTGTTGTTTTTTTTTTTTTAAGTTGGAGTCTGTCGCCCAGGCTGGAGCGCAGTGGCACACTCACAGCCACAGCAGCCTCAACCTGCTGAGCTCAGGTGATCCTTCCACCTCAACCTTCCAAGTAGCTGGAACTACAGACACATGCCGCCACGCCCGGCTAATTTTTTGATTTATTGTAGAAATGAGGTATCAGCCGGGCTCGGTGGCTCAGCCTGTAATCCTGCATTTTGGGAAGCTGAGGTGAGTGGACTGCCTAAGCCCACAGGTTCGAGACCCGCCTGGGCAACTTGGCGAGACCTATCTCTACAATAAATCAAAAACTAGCCAGGTGTGGTAGCGTGCGCCTGTAGTTCCAGCTACTTGGAAGGCTGAGGCGGAAGGATCGCCGGAGCCCAGCAGGTCGAGGCTGCGGTGGAAGCAGTCTGGGCGACAGAGTGAGACTCCAACTCAAAAAAAAAAAAAAAAAAAAATGAGGTCTCACCAAGTTGCCCAGGCTGGTCTCAAACCCATCGGCTCAGGTAATCTTCTCACCTTGGCCTCCCAAAGTCCTGGGATTATAGGCATGAGCCACCACGCCCGGCCTACATGGGTTTTTTTCATGTGTGCGTTTGTGTGTGTCAGGGTCTCACTCTGTTGCCCAGACTGGAGTGCAGTGGCACAATCATAGCCCACTGCAACCTCAAACCCCTGGGCTCAAGGGCTCCTCTGGCCACAGGCTCTCAGGGAGCTGAGACTACAGGGGCATCCCTGGCCAAGTTTTATATTTTTTGTAAAGACAGAGCCTCAGTATGTTGCCCTCACTATGTTGCCCAGGCACTGCAACCTCAAACTCCTGGCCTCAAGAGATCCTCCTGTCTTGGTCTCCCAAACTGGTAAAATTACAAGTGTGAGCCATTGAGCCTGGTCAATTTTTCTTCTTATAATATATTAAAGTAATATAAATAACTACATTATAAAAATTATTATTATCAAACCATTCTTGCATTCCTGTGATGCAAATGACTTACTTGGAAATATGTTACTCTTTTAATACACTACTAGGCTAAAATTTTTTATATTTCACTTTGTACTTTCATATCTATAAATAAAACTGATTATATATACATATATTCTGTGCTTTCCTTGTTCAGTTTTGGTATCATGGTTATATTAGTCTTATAGAAGGAATCAGAAAGTTCTTTATACTTATAGCATAGTCTTGCAACAGAGAAATCTGTTCCTTCAATATTTGGTAAAATTCACCTATAAAACCTTCTGGGCATCACATCTCTTGACTACTTTTCAAACCTTTACCATGATGATTGACCAGTTCAGGTTTTCTGTCTCTTTGTGATTCAAACAGAAATCAACCATTTTCTCTGTCCTGCAATTGGATATTTTCTCTTTTCCTTAATCAAATTCACCAAAAGTCTGTTTAATTTATTGGTCTACTAAAACAATTTGACATTCCTTTTTAGGTTTACTGGTTTATTTTCACTTTCACTTATAACAATAAAAGTGGAGATCAATTTTTTTCTTTTGGGAGGTTGAGGAAATATTAGTCAAAAGATACAAAATTTCAGTAAAATTAAAAAATATATTTTGGACAGCTGTGGTGGCTCAAGTTTGTAATCCCAGCACTTTGGGAGGCTGAGGAAAGGGGAATTCCTGAGCCCACGGGTTCATGACCAGCCTGGGCAACATAGTGAGACCTCATCTCTACAATAAATCAAAAAATTAGACAAGCATGGCAGCGCACCCCTGTAGTTCCAGCTACTTGGAAAGCTGAGGCAGAAGGATCGCCAGAGCCCAGCAGGTCAATGTTGGGGTGGCCATGAGCATGCCACTACACTCCAGCCTGGGCCACAGAGTGAAACTACAACTCAAAAATCTATATATACATTTTAACTGAGGGAAAAAAAAGTTTTCCTTTCTACTTTGAGTTTCTTTTACTACTGTGGTAGTTGTTCATTTGGCTCATTTATTTTCTACTTTTTAAATAAATGTGTCAGCCGGGCTCGGTGGCTCAGCCTGTAATCCCACGCCTTTGGGAGGCTGAGGTGAGTGGAATGCATGAGCCTGCGGGTTCAAGACCCGCCTGGGCAACTTGGCGAGACCTCATCTCTACAATAAATCAAAAATTAGCCAGGCGTGGTAGCACACACCTGTAGATCCGGCTACTTGGAAGGCTGAGGCGGAAGGATCGCCGGAGCCCAGCAGGTTGAGGCTGCGGTGGTCAGGAGCGGCCACTGCACTCCAGTCTGAGTGATAGAGTGAGACTCCAACTCAAATAAATAAATAAATAAATGTATCTTCTTCTTTGGCCTCATTCCACCACAATGTCCATCTGATGAATGCCTAAGATCCTAGGGTTGATCTCCACGTCTGTTCCTTTTCTTGTCCTATTCCCCATCACTTGCCTTTCTGCTTTATATTCTATAAGATTTTGTTGCCTGTCTTCCAGATCACTAATTTTGTCTTTAATTATATCCATTTGACTCTCAAGCTGACCAGTTTAGCCTTTTAAGTTTAACAATCACATTTTTTTTTTTTTGAGTTGGAGACTCACTCTGTTGCCCAGACTGGAGTGCGTGGCTGCTCCAGGCCAAAGCAGCCTCGACCTGCCGGGCTCCGGCGATCCTTCCGCCTCAGCCTTCCAGGTAGCTGGAACTACAGGCACACGCAACCACGCCTGGCTCATTTTGATTTATTGTAGAGATGAGGTCTCGCCAAGTTGCCCAGGCGGGTCTTGAACCCGCGGGCTCAGGCAATCCACTCACCTCGGCCTCCCAAAGTGCTGGGATTACAGGCTGAGCCACTGAGCCATGCCTCAATCACATTTTTAATGTCCTTGAACTTTGTTGTTCTAAATAATCTTTTTTCATAGCAAGCTACTTTAATATATTCACCATCTCAAATCTTTTGAAGATACACACTAGCATGTTTTCAGCTTCTCCTGTGTTTCCCAAAGTCTGCTTACTCTGGGCCTTTCCTTTCACACTATTTATTTTCCTCAAGTATCTGGTGATCCTTTGGTATGTATTTGTACTTTAGAATAAAAGACTGCAGGTCCGGCTTGGTGGCTCAGCCTGTAATCCCAGCACTTTGGGAGTGGATTGCCTGAGCCCACAGGTTTGAGATCAGCCCAGGTAACTTGGCAAGATCTCATCTCTACAATAAAACAAAAATTAACCAGACATGGTAGCACATGCCTGTAATTTTGGCTACTTGGAAGGCTGAGGCAGAAGGAGTCCCAGAGCCCAGAAGGTCGGCCCAAGCAGATAGATGCTGGTGTGGCTGTGAATGTGTCACTACTCTGTAGCCTGGGCGACAGAGTGAGACTCTAACTCAAAAAAATTTAAAAGAAGAATAAAAGACAGGGTCAGTCAAGAAGGGTAACTAATGCATGCTTCCTCTCTGGTATTAGGGTTGTCCTGGCGAGGGCCAGCTATAGGCTCTTTGTAAGAGGACAGAAGCCATCCAATGATAGGCCTTGCTTTAAGGTACACATGTGGGGGACATGCAGGGAGGGGGTTGGGAGACAAATTCACAACCTTGTCAAAATAAAGCTTTTCCTTCAGTGGTGAAGGACTTTCACAGACACTGCCTATTAAGAGCTTACACTTGGCCGAGTGCAATGGCTCAAGCCTGTAATCCCAGTACTTTGGGAGGCAAAGGCAAGAGGATTACCTGAGCCCAGGGGTTCAAGACTATCTTGGGCAACTTGACGAGATCTTGCCTCTACAATGAATCAAAAAAATTAGCTGACCATGGTGGCGCACGCCTGTAGTCTCAGCTTCTTGGAAGGCTGAGGTGGAAGGATCACCTGAGCCCAGCAGGTCAGGTGGCCGTGAGAGTGCCACTGCACTCCAGCCTGGGAGTCAGAGTGAGACTCCAACTCAGAAAAAGAAAAAAAGAGCTTACATTTCCTTTTCGAACCCTTTTTATTGAGGGTGTTCATGGAAATCTGAAGCTCTACTATGTTTCTCTGTCAGGCCCCCAAATCCACTTCAGGAACCCTCCCAAGACAGAATGTTCACTTTCTTCAGAGCACAGTTCTCAGTTTTTAGCCAGGGACCATTGTTATGACAAATGCAATGCTTTAATTTCTTAAATATTACTCTAGGGTCCCTTCCTGTTGTGGCTATTAATTACCATAAGCTCTGCTTTTAATTTCTTTCTTTTTTTTTTTTTTGCACCTGTGTTTTGATTTTTTTGTTTTTGTTCCTTTTGTCAATCTAATCCCATTTATTTTCAGTCTTCCAGGAATTTTTCACAACTTTTAGTTTACTGTCGGTAGGCACCCCTTCAAATTTTCTAGCACTGTTAGAGATTTTTTTTTAATATTTATCTTTTGTTACTTTAAAAGATTCTTAAGACCGGGCTCCATGGCCCAGTCTGTAATTCCAGCACTTTGGGAAGCCAAGGTGGGAGGACTGCCTGGGCCCATGGTTCGAGACCAACCTGGCCAATTTGGCAAGACCTCATCTCTACAATAAACCAAAAAATTAGCTGGACTTGGTGGCATGCAACTGTAGTTCTGGCGACCTGGCAGAAGGATCGCCTGAGCCCAGTGGGTCAATGCTGGGGTGGCCATGCACATGCCACTGGGCTATGGAATGAAACTCCAACTCAAAAAAAAAAATTTTTTTATGTGACAACAGTCTAGTTAAACAAAGTTCCATGAAAGAAATGACATTAAAGCAATGTTTTCCAAAGAGAGGAAAAACATACATCTGTAAGGTTTGATGAGAAAGGCAGTCCTGGAGAAAGAAATGGTAACTTCACCAGATTTCAAACGGAAAGAAGATTTATTCATTTCATTTACAAAGAATCAAGAGATTGACCCAATAAAAAGGCAGTTATGATAAATCTAAAGCCACTCAGAATGTAACAGTTTGATTTTTCAAACTTAATTTGATTTCTCTAAAAGTGTAAATCCCAAATGTATTGTTTTTGCAAACTATGTCCATACCAAATACTGAGTCAACAAGTAGTTCCTAAATGTGTAATATAAATTTTTTAAGAAAGCAAAAAGAAGATGAAGAAAAGATGTAGTTTTTGTCATTTAAAAACAGAAAATCTGAATGGGAAGAAAAAATGCACACATATTGAAATTAATTTCCACACTGAGGTACTGATAAACCTAGAAGATGGTTTAATGTTACATATCATCTTTTTTTTTTTTTTTTTTGAGTTGGAGTCTCACTCTGTTGCCCAGACTGGAGTACAGTGGCCGCTCCCGGCCACCGCAGCCTCGACCTGCTGGGCTCCAGCGATCCTTCTGCCTCAGCCTTCCAAGTAGCCGGAATTACAGGCATTCGCTACCATGCCCAGCTGATTTTTTCATTTATTATAGAGATGAGGTCTCATTGCCCAGGAGGGTCTCGAACCCGCGGGCTCAGGCAATCCCCTCATCTCAGTCTCCCAAAGGCGAGGGATTACAGGCTGAGCCACCGAGCCTGGCTATTATCTTTTCAGCTCTTAAAGAACTGCTAAAGAAACATCTATGGTGGGGGAAGGTAAGAAGCTGATGAAGACTGCCAATTCTACTGTTGGCCAGGCTTGGTGGCTCAGCCTGTAACCCCAGCACTTTGGGAGGCCGAGGCGAGTGGATTGCCTGAGCCCACGGGTTCGAGACCCACCCGGGCAACCTGGCGAGACCTCATCTCTACCATAAATCAAAAATTAGCCAGGCATAGTAGCACACGCCTGTAGTTCCGGCTACTTGGAAGGCTGAGGCGGAAGGATCGCTGGAGCCCAGCAGGGTGAGGCTGAGGTGGTCGGGAGCATGCCACTACACTGCAGTCTGGGCCACAGAGTGAGATTCCAACTAAAAAAAAAAATTCTACTGTTACTTTAGGTTTTACTCATGAACGTATAGAGACTAGACCAAAAAGCACATACTAGATTGGCACACAGCCAATCCTGGCAAGACAACTGTGGTTTAACTCATATGGAATTTTAAAAATCTAGAAATTTTGCATAAAAATTCAGGTTACCAGTTTATCTTAAACAAGGAAAAAAGTTGACAAATCCAGCCCCACATTCCTATGGAAAAGCAATCAGCTGGAGCCAGGGGTGTGCTGGTAAATGTCAACAACTGACTCTCTACAAAGGAAAAACAGAAACAAAAAAGTCCTGACCTGTAGCATTTACCACACTCGCGCTATGGCTGATTTCAGGTTCCCAACATGATACCCAGGAAGAGACAAGCCTGTGGCTGCAGCTCAGTGGTGGCTGCCCCTTGCAAAGGAAGCGTTCTGTCCTCCAGAGTCCCCTCTGCTCCCCACAGTCTAATATTTGGCTGCTTCACGCATTGTCACCAGTCTGCCCCACCCACTTCTGTTCCTTCACCCCCAAAAACTCCTAGGCTAGAGCCAAGCTAGTGTTGGCCCTGGGCAAACACTAGTCAAATCACACAGAACAATCATTTTGGGCTGGGCATGGTGGTTCCAGCCTATAATCTCAGCACTTTGGGAGGCGGAGGAGAGAGGATTGTCCAAACCCAGGGATTTGAGACCAGCCTGAGCAACTTGGTGAGATCTCATCTCTACAACAGATAAAAAAAAAATCAGCCGGGCACGGTAGCACGCGCCTGTAGTTCCAGCAACTTGGAAGGCTGAAGCAGAAGGATCTCTGGAGCCCAGCAGACCGAGGCTCCACATGCCACTGCATTCCAGCCTGGGGGGGAGGAGGAGGGAGGGAGGGAGTATCATTTTGTTTGTTTGTTTTTGCTTATTTTCCTCCATCACCCAGGCTCCATGCAGTGGCACAATCTTGCCTCAAACAATCCTTCTGTCTCAGCCTCCAGGGTAGGACTAAGCCTGCGCCACCACACCAGGATAATTTTTTTACTTTTTTTTTTTTTTTCAGTTGGAGTCTCACTCTGTCACCCAGACTGGAGTGCCAAGGCCGCTCCCGGCCACCGCAGCCTCGACCTGCTGGGCTCCGGCGATCCTTCCGCCTCAGCCTTCCGAGTAGCCGGAATTAATTTTTTGATTTATTGTAGAGATGAGGTCTCGCTGCCCAGGCAGGTCTCGAACCCACAGGCTCTGGCAATCCACTCACCTCAGCCTCCCAAAGGTGCGGGATTACAGGTTGAGCCACCTGAGGTCTTACCATGTTGCCCAGGCTGGTACTGAATTCCTGACCTCAAGAGATCCTCCTACCTTGGACTTCCAAAGTGCTAGGATTACAGTTATGAGCCACCGTACCCAGCCAAAAAAATCATTGTTTAGGTACCACACTGGAGTAGGGACATCAACAATAAACCTGAGTTGGTGGCAAAGGCAGTAATGATGAACTTAGAAGACACATCCAACAAAGAATGGTTGACTGTACTAGACATTTTGGACCAGGTACTGATCAGGGCAGTGACTCTCAAGATATGGAAAGAAGAGAGAATAGGGAGTGACATATGTACCAAATGGAAAATTTTAAAAAAGAAGTATTTCATCCCATGATTCTTGATTCTATTATTTTAAACTGAATTGTAACTGACATTAAAATAGCTTATAACACTTTTATGTGTATTAAAGGAAAACATGGATTTCTAAAGATTGTGCAACTTTCATTTAAAAGAAACAAGCCGGGCTCGGTGGCTCAGCCTATAATCCCGCGCCTTTGGGAGGCTGAGGTGAGTGGATTGCCTGAGCCCGCGGGTTCGAGACCCGCCTGGGCAGTGAGACCTCATCTCTGCAATAAATCAAAAAATCAGCCGGGCGTGGTAGCGCGTGCCTGTAGTTCCGGCTATTCGGAAGGCTGAGACAGAAGGATCTCCGGAGCCCAGCAGGTCGAGGCTGCGGTGGACGGGAGCGGCCACTGCACTCCAGTCTGGGCGACAGAGTGAGACTCCAACTCAAAAAAAAAAAAAAAAAAAGAAACAGTAACAATCCTCACTGTCTGAAGAGCTATTTGGTGGAAGAATCTATTTTCAACATCCATTATGCTAATTAACAAGCCATTTTATTGTCACCAGTGGATATCCATTTCTAACATTTATTATGCTAATTTGATCTGATAGAAAACTATAAAAAGAGCAGAGACACTTGTAGTAGCTGTCTCTGGAGGGTAGCCCTTCTGATTAAATGCCAGATGCCTACCCTGGGATGCAAAACTTGATTACGGCAACTGCCCACACTGAGAGAATGGCTTAAATAGGTACATAATACTAACCTACCCTATGTTTTATGTTTTATAAAGATTTTAAAAGTAAAATAAACTGCTGGGAGATGATATTCTTAATACCATTGTTCACAAAAAGGAATTAACTGAAAACACATTATTGGTGGCTCCAACCTTTAGAAAGGGCAGGCGCTAGGCTCGATGGCTCACACCTATAATCCCAGCGCTTCGGGAGGCCGAGGTGAAAGGATTGCCTGAGCCCATGGGTTCAAAGCAGTCTGGGCAACTTGGTGAGACCTCATCTCTACAATAAATCAAAAAATTAGTCAAGTGTGGTGGTGGACGCCTGTAGTTCCAGCTCCTTGGAAGACTGAGGCAGAACGATCACCCGAGCCCAGCAAGTGGAGACTGCGGTGGCCATGAGCGTGTCACTGCACTCCAGCCTGGGCAACAGAGCGAGACTCCAACTCAAAAAAAAGAAAAAAGAAAGAAAGGGCTGCAAACTCAGCCTTTACTTTAAAAACCAAAGGCAAGCTTAGAATATGATACAGTCAGAGAAAACAAGCACCCCTGAGACTTCCTTCCCTGAAGCGCTCTGTACTCTCCAACTGTTGACACTGACCTTTGAATTACTAGCCTGATGATCGTAGTACACGAGTGCATGTTAGGGCACGGAAGGAAGAAAGAACATCTCAAGCTTTTTGTATTTTGTTTTTACTTTAATCTTGAATGAGGCATCTAACTTCTCCAAGTTTAATTTCTGATACCGCCCACCCTGCCTACTGCAGAGGGTCTTGCTATAAGAATCAACTGAAAATATTCTGCAAACTACAAAGTGTTACCAAATGAACACAGTATTCCTTTGAATGTGAACACTGTTAGTAGTAATAGTGATAATAATAATGAGTCATTTTTCTGCGAGCATTCAGTAAATCAATTCCTCAGAGATGAACCTTTCACTCCAGTAGCTACTTACTACCCACAAACGTTTATTTATTTTATTTTTTGAGTTGGAGTTTCACTCAGTCACCCAGACTGGAGTGCAGTGGTTCTGCAAACTACAAAGTGTTACCAAATGAACACAGTATTCCTTTGAATGTGAACACTGTTAGTAGTAATAGTGATAATAATAATGAGTCATTTTTCTGCGAGCATTCAGTAAATCAATTCCTCAGAGATGAACCTTTCACTCCAGTAGCTACTTACTACCCACAAACGTTTATTTATTTTATTTTTTGAGTTGGAGTTTCACTCAGTCACCCAGACTGGAGTGCAGTGGCCGCTCCCAGCCACCACAGCCTTGACCTGCTGGGCTCCAGTGATCCTTCCGCCTCAGTCTTCCAGGTAGCTGGAATTACAGGCGGGTGCTACCACGCCCAGCTAGTTTTTGATTTATTGTAGAGACGAGGTCTCGTCAAGTTGGTCAGGCGGGTCTCGAACCCGCGGGCTCAGGCAATCCACTCGCCATGGCCTCCCAAAGTCCTGGAATTACAGGCTGAGCCACCAAGCCCGGCCCCACAAACGTTTATTAAGTGCCTACCAGATGCACCAGTTGGTAGATGCTTGGAACACAAGGCACAATGGAACAAAATCCTCGCCCTCAACAGACCTAGGATCTAAAACAGAGGCACAGAATCTTGGGTCGCCATCAAGCCTAGCCATCCTCCCCACATCAGTCTCTTTTCGTTGCCTTGAAGGATGGTTATTTCATCTCTCCTCAAACACTTTGGCAACAGGAGATCTCCTCGCCTTATGAAGCAGCCCAAGTCACCTGAACAGAGTTCCCTTCCTTGAGTTAATTGAGGTACTTCCCGGGAAAGAAAATGCAATGTAAAGTGGCGTTCTGTGGCAGTGTGCACTGGAGCCACTGACATATGAAAGAAGGCAGAGTCAGAAGGAATTCAAAGACAGTCCCTGGGCATGTACTATCCTCCATCCTAAATGCTGGGCTGGGTGCAGCCAGCTAACGTTTTGGAAATGCTATTTTACTGGTTAGGAAACTTTTTTCAAATGAAAGCCTCTTTGCTGACTTATTAGTGGAGGAAGTATACATAGAAGTTTTGTCTTTTTGTGTGTGTGTTGGAGTCTCACTCTAGTTGCCCAGGCTAGAGTGCAGTGGCACTCTCACGGCCACCACAGCCTTGACCTGCCGGGCTTAGGCGATCCTTCCACCTCAGCTTTCCAAGTAGCTGGAACTATAGGCACGCACTACCATGCCCAGCTAGTTTTTTGATTTATTGTAGAGATATAGTCTCACCAAGCTGCCTAGGCTGTTCTCGAACCCGTGGGCTCAGGCAATCCTCTCACCTCGGCCTCCCGAAGTACTACCATTACAGGCTTCAGCCACCGCACCCAGCTTATTATTATTTTTTTAATCAGCAGGAAAGTCTTTTATGCCCTCTGGGAAGATATATAGCAGAGGACTTGGGACTCAGAGTCAGGCAGCTTCAGTTCACTTCTCAGCACTACCACTACCAGGTAAGTGTCTTTGGGCAGCAAATTATAACAAGCTCTGTAAACCTCAGTTTCTTTACGGATAAAACGGAACTAATTACAGTACATACTCAATAGGGATGTTGTGAAAACTGAATGAAGCCGGGCTCGGTGGCTCAGCCTGTAATCCCGCGCCTTTGGGAAGTTGAGGTGAGTCGATTGCCTGAGCCTGCGGGTTCGAGACCCGCCTGGGCAACGAGACCTCATCTCTACAATAAATCAAAAAATCAGCCAGGCGTGGTAACGCATGCCTGTAATTCCGGCTACTCGGAAGGCTGAGGCGGAAGGATCGCCGGAGCCCAGCAGGTCGAGGCTGCGGTGGCCTGGAGCGGCCACTGCACTCCAATCTGGGTGACAGAGTGAGACTCCAACTCAAAAAAAAAAAAAGAAAACTAAATGAAATAATACAGTAATCCTTCAACTAAGGTCCACAGACAAAGGAGAGTCTGTGAGAAATTTTTACTTTTGTTATTTCACTGAGAGTCTTTTCAAAAATCTGACATAAGCATAGTCTGAATGGATGCCCACTGTGTAACCAAGAATGATTTCAGTATTTACATTTTTTGGTCTAATGAAAAACAAGACAAAAACACACCTAATATGAAATTGAGGCATTTGCACTAAGAAAAAGT
Organism: Cephalopachus bancanus; assembly: GCA_027257055.1. Lineage (NCBI taxonomy): Eukaryota > Metazoa > Chordata > Mammalia > Primates > Tarsiidae > Cephalopachus > Cephalopachus bancanus. The sequence goes on from JAPVLO010000200.1 coordinate 2,630,339, forward strand.
CAATTTATGTCACCAAAATCTGTACAATGAAATATTCTACAAGATTTTGAAAGAAGAAAGTTGTAGAGAAATTATGCTGAAGACACATGGCATTACAGGCATGCTAACATTAAAAAAATCAAACCTGGCTGGACCCGATGGCAATGCCTATGACCCCAGCACTTTCAGCATCACTTGAGGCCAGGAGTTCGAGACCAGCCTAGGCAACATAACAAGGCCTGGTCTCTACCAAAAAAAAAAATCAAAAAAATAAGCCAAGCTCATGCCTATAATCCCAATACTTGGGGAGGCCAAGGCAGAGGAATGCTTGAGTCCAGGAGTTCGAGACCAGTCTGGGCAACACAGTGAGCTCCCCCATCTCTGTAAAAAAAAAATCAAAAAATTAGCTGGGCCTGGCAGCACATACCAGTCCCAGCTACTTGGGAGACTAAGGCAGAAGAATTGTCTGAGCACGGAAGGTTTAGTTTGCAGTGAGCCATGATAGTGTCACTGTACACCAGCCTGGGTAACAGAGTGAGACTCCAACTCACACACACAAAAAATTTAAACCCAACAGACTGGCAGTGGAGGCTACACCAAGGGAACAGAGACTTAACTGTAATAGCTCTTCATCTATTGTATCGTGGCTAACTTTTATAGCTATATTTAATTTGTAAATGTGTATTCTAGTTATAAAGTTGTAAAAGAACTATATGCATAAAGACTATGCCCACTTTTATCTTTATATAAAAGTTCAAGTAACATAAGAATAAAGACAACCATATTGTAGTATGTAAGAAAATGCTCTCATTCCTAGGAAATGCACACTGGTGTATTTAGGAGTAAGGAGGCATGAGATTGCCCATTCATTTTCATGTTTCAGAAAATACACACGTAATACACATACACACACACACACACAGAGGACGAGAAAGAACATTTGTGTGATAAAAGAATTGGGGGAAAATATAAATAATGGGTGAATCTGGTTAAAGGATATGTGTTGGCTAAAGAACTACAGTATCTCATAACTAGAAAGATCCTTCTTAAAGATACAGATCCAGAACTCTCCTAGGAATATTATTATTAGACCAGTGACTCATCTAAGCAAAGGGGCCTAACATCAGAATCACCTGGGAAAACTTTGTCAGAATGCTCACAAGTCCCCTGTCTCCTCTCTGAGAATCACTGTGAGCCACGCTTAGGGAAGGAAATGCACAGTATGCCCCTCTGGTGTTTCAGGATGCGAGAAAAAAATCACTGATGCATTGGTCAGATAAGGCTATAAATTATCAGAAATGATCACATGATGAAGTACTTAATGAACACTACAGAAGAGTCAGAAGGAAAAGAACCCAAATGCTGTTATATGGAGCACTATTTTTAGACCTAGCTTTTCTGACATGCAACATTACAAAACCAGGAGTCTCTGAAATACAGAGACAGACAGACAGACTCAGAAAACAAAACAACAACCACACTTTTCTTCTGGGCTTTCCTGATGAAGTTCTCCCATGGTTTCTTTGAGCTGACTTTCAGCCAGGCACACACAGCCACTAGAAAGCAAGAGCCCAGCGCTATCCCCCTCACCGAGGGCAAAGCACCAATCAACACCAATATTCCAAGGGGCCTCGACAGGAATGACATCGGTATATTGTTCCCTTTCAAGACCACTAAAAAACTTGGCACCCTGACGTAAGCAAACATGACTACTCCATTGGAGGCAGTTCCTCTCTAGTCTGAGCCTATATTATTCCTGAGTTGCGAGTCAGAGCTCAATAAAATGGTTACTCCCCTTTGGTGAAAGGTACTTGGCTCTCTCTAGTTCCGCAAAGCATGGCCTTTTGCTGCACCAGGCCTCAATCAGGTCTGCCTAGCAGACATTGAGTGAAAAAATTCCAATCTATTCCAGTATGTCTGAATTCTCTGGCTTATTTTATTTTCATGACCCATGTGTTAGTCAGATCTTCCCAGTAAATATGATATAGGAGCCAGGAAACATAAACCTAACCATGTTTGTTCAAATCGTGGGACCCAATTCATTAGTGGATCCTAAAATCAATGTAATGAGTCATGATCCAACTTTCATTTCAGTAAAGTAGAATGCAAAGACTAGAACAAGTATATCAAACTGCACTGTGCAAAGTAAGGGTAAGTACTATCTCTTAAAACTTTTATATTAAGCCAGGCTCGGTGGCTCAGCCTGTAATCCCGCACCTTTGGGAGGCTGATGTAAGTGGATTGCCTGAGCCCGCGGGTTTGAGACCCGCCTGGGCAACTTGGCAAGACCTCATCACTACAATAAATCAAAAATTAGCAGGGCGTAGTAGCGCGCGCCTGTAGTTCCAGCTACTTGGAAGGCTGAGGCGGAAGGATCGCCGGAGTCCAGCAGGTAGAGGCTGCAGTGGCCGGGAGCGGCCACAGCACTCCAGTCTAGGCGACAGAGCGAGACTCCAACTCAAAAAAAAAAAAAAAAACTTTTATATTGGTTATGTCAATATATGTGTATGAGGGTGACAGTATAAAACGCTTTTTTACTGAGTGCCATGGTCAGAAATGTCTGAAAACCACTGTATTCAATACTGAGAAAAAAGAACAAAGAGGGAGAAAAATCAGAAGCAGGCCCATCTGATCTAGTCAAAGGAGCAAACAGCATCCCCATGACAGTTTAACCTTGATACACGAACATATTCCACATGGCTGGGGTGTCAGAGTCCGTAATAATAAAAGCTTGAGCTCCTGGGAATTCTTTACTTGGGAGGACTATGGTAATTAATGCTTCATCAATGAGTCCACTTTCAATGATCATCACCAAACAAGGGTCAGTGAGTGAATTTCCAGGAGCAGATGTAAATGCAACACCTGCAAAAGCTGCACAATGTTCCCTACATCACTCACAGCAGCCTCATCTGGTCTTGTCTTTTTTTTTTTTTTTGAGTCAGAGTCTCACTCTGTTGCCCAGGCTGCCGTGCAGTGCCATGATCACTGGGCTCAGGTAATCCTTCCACCTCAGCCTTCCAATTAGCTGGGATTACAGGCTTGTGCCACCATACTCGGCTAATGTTTTTATTTATTGTAGAGATGAGGTCTCGCCAAGTTGCCCGGGCTGCTCACGAACCCCTGGGCTCAGGCAATCCTCTTACCTCGGCCTCCCAAAGTGCTGGGATTACATGCGTGAGCCACGGCACCTGCCTCAATTGAAAGTTATTTTCATCTAAGTGAGGAAGTCAGCAGATACAAGAAGATCTTACAATTAGACGATATGAGAAAGAAGTTACCAAAACCAACATTTTGTAAACACCACAACAAAATGAGGTGTCATATTAAAGACACACCAAGGTATTATCTTATACATCAGCATAAAGTTGCCTCGTCCTCCCATTCTGATCAATTTTTACTAGTGAAAAAACAGTGGAAAATGCTTGGGGACTCCCCAGTCCCAGCATTACTGAACACTGAAAGGAGAGATTCCTCAAGCAAAAGGAAGAATGGCAATCTCAAGTTGTATTTTCATTAAGTACCTTCCAGGATTACCCTGGACACTGATTAAATCAATGTCTCATGAGCAGTGGAATGATTATTTTAAGTAAATGTATTCCTTCTAGGCCATCCAGATAAGTTGACTATTGTGCTACTACAAAACCACCATTTTACTATTTATTTTAGCTCTACAGTGTTCTATTGAGATATTTCTTTTATTCTCCTCTAGTAGACATAATGAAGCCTTAAGGCTATCAGGTATTATAGACCCAAGTCATAATAGGTACTGTTCTCTTCAAAATGCTAAAACAATAACATCCTCAAAAATGCCCAAGTTTTCATTTCTCCAGGAGCAAAAGAAAAGTAAAGAGAATCATTTAGGTCACCTACATGAGTTGGGAAAGTGATCTCAAGTAGTAGAACATTTTTCTGTTTGTAATAAGACACCCAAATCAGATTACATACACAAGGCTTTTTTAAAGTGTTGAGGAGAATGTTAACCTCCCCTAAAGTGTAAGAGCAATTTACAACAAAAGCTAAAATAGAATTAATCTAGGGCAGAGAAAGTTGAGTCAGGCTGAACTAGCCCAAATAAGTCTAAGAAATCTAATGAAAGACACTGAATGTTCAACTTTGTCTATAAATTGTATGACTTTTCACAGGCTTACATAATAATACATTATTATCGTATTAGGTAACAGAAAGTGCAATGCCTGGTTTTTGAGCTATGTGTACTTCAGGGTGGTGCACAGAACATAATACTAAGAAACGTCTCTCAAAAATGTTGCCTACGTGTTAATAATAATTACAGACATCTTTGGACTTTTATTCTTCTTCAAACATGAGAAACCATGACAAAGGGATTCCAGAATTATGCCAGCCTGTCCTTAAGCCAAATGGAGTCACCAGAGTCAAAAGAAGAATGCTCCAAAAGAAAGTCTACTCTGTGATTGTTCCAGCCTTACATGCGCATTTATCTGCATTCTGCAAAAACACCAATGCACTGTGTACAACACAGGAGAAAAGCAAGAATTCCTCTTCCCATTGGTAGTATTGTTCTGTTTCTCTGAAAACAGCTCTCACAAATCGTAGGCTCCAAAGGAGGCCTTGCCTCATGGCACCAAGTATGCCTGTCTTCACTCCTATATATTTTATAGCCACAAGAAACTATGCAAAACACATTCATAAGCTCTACAAAGGCAAGGATTGTCCCTTCTTCATTTTTTGTTTTTTGTTTTTGAGTTGGAGTCTCACTCTGTCACCCAGGCTGGAGTGCAGTGGCATGCTGCTCACAGCCACAGCAGCCTCGACCTGGTGGGCTCAGGTGATCCTTCGGCCTCAGCCTTCAAAGTAGCTGGAACTACAGACGCATACCACCACGTCCAGCTAGTTTTTGTGATTTACGTCGAGACGCGGTCTCACCAAATTGCCCAGACTGGTCTCAAACCCCCAGGCTCAGGCAATCCTTTCTCTCGAGCTACGATTATAGGCTGAGCCACTATGCCCAGTCTTGTTTTTGTTGTTGTTGTTGTTTTGAGTTGGAGCCTCACTCTGTTATACAGGCTGGAGCGCAGTGGCACGCTCACAGCCATCACAGCCTCAACCTGCTGGGCTCAGGTGATCCTTCCACCTGAGCCTTCCAGGTAGCTGAAACCATGTGCCACCATGCCCAGCTGATTTTTTGACTCATTGTAGAGACAAGGTCTCACAATGTTGCCCAGGCTAGTTCCGAAGCCCTGAGCTCAGGCAATCTTCTTGCCTACATTTCCCAAAGTGCTGGGATTACAGGCGTGAGCCATCACACCCAGCTCTTCTTCATTTTTATATGCCCCTTTATACATAAGGGTTCAATCATCAGTCACTGACTTGGAAACCAGGTGGGCCTACAGCCTGAACATAGTGAGGCTGAAGCCAGGCTTTAGGAGAGAATCTGAGAAGACAGCAAAAGAGAGAGAGAGAGAGAGAGAGAGAGAGAGAGAAAGAGAGAGAGGAGAGAGTCTCTTACTTTCCACGCTCAAGGACACAGAGGGCCACCCTGAGAACATTTATCATTGTATAAACAGTATTTTGTTTCACTGATCCTAACTAAACTAGGGCCTTATAAAACAGAGAAATTCAAAATATAAAAACTTCTAAATTAACTATGTTAATGTTCAATGAAACTTATAAATAACTATCCAAGTCAGTCACATTTTCTGCAATCTTACAGGCATAAAAGCGTTTTTTGGTTGTTTAGATAACAGTCTTCGGCCTAAGCTGCCTCTCCCTAGTTCGGTATCCTTGGGAATGACACTTCACATCCCTGAACTTCAACTTCCTTAGTGAGGGATCATTATACCTCTCCATCAGGTAGTTGTATCCTCCCACCTATTTTTTTTTTTTTTTTTTTTTAGTGAGAAAGCAGGATTTATTGAGAGAACAGAAAAGCTCCCACAGTGGAAGGGTACCTGAAGGAGTTACCCCTCCCAACAATTAAAAGCTAGATAAACATTAATTACACAAGAGGTTGGGGAAAGAAAAATGTACTGCCTATATCAGCCAATCATTAGTTGAGTGAAAATCTTATGGTGGTAGTATGCAGGAGAGTGGGAAGACAGAGACGCCTGGATCATACAGAAGACTTGGAAAAGCTCTATCAGAGGCCCACTCCATGCCAGGAAACGGTGTAAGGCAGCCCTAAACACAAGTTGAAAGCTAAGGCAAGCACTGATTTCACAATAGTCATTTAATCCTCACAAAAACTTTGTTAGTAGGTATTGCTATTTCCTGTTACTAATGAAAAAACTGAGGCAAGCATGACTGTTTTCCATTATGACCTGTACTGCACATTTCCAACTACATGAATGACCCCAGAGAATTTTTTTCCATTTCTGGTTCTTTACTGGTCAATCTATTAACCAACACATATTTATCTCAACTTCTGGAGAGGCATAAGGAGTAGCTTCATTCCAGATCACATGAAAGTAAAAAAGTAAGCTGAGAAGGAAAGCCTACCTACAGTTAACCATTCAAGCTCTAGCATCCAAAGTGAAGATACCAGTTAAATACCAGCATCCACACTTGAGTCCAAGAGTTCAAGGCCAGCCTGAGTAACATAGTGAGACTCCATCTCAAAAGAAAAAAATACTACTATCCAAAGTTAAATGCCAGTTAAAATACTTACATGTTCTGGTACTCGAAAGTAAAAATGAGAATACCAAACTGTTATCTCTGAGGAAAACAACCAAAAGTACAGCAAATAGCCACAAAACCATGTAGAGAAGCACATGATTTTACTGTGGTGCATGAGATAAGGGGCACTGACGAAAAGCACTTAAATAAGTTCCTGACTTACGTTTTTCGTCATCAGCATGCACCAGAGATGCTGCCCTGGACAAAACATCCAATGGCGTCTCCATTCCTAACTGGAACCTAGAAGGAAAAAACAGAGGAGAGAAAAAAGAATGTAAACAGAATTCAAAAAGCTCTTTTAGAATTCTAGTAGGTGCCGGCTCAGTGGCTCAGCCTGTAATCCTGCACCTTGGGAGACTGAGGTGAGTGGATTGCCTGAGCCCATGGGTTCGAGACCCGCCTGGGCAACTTGGCGAGACCTCATCTCTACAATAAATCAAAAAATCAGCCGGGCGTGGTAGCACACGCCTGTAGTTCCAGCTACTCGGAAGGCTGAGGCGGAAGGATCACCAGAGCCCAGCAGGTCAAGGTTGTGGTGGCCGGGAGCGGCCACTGCACTCCAGTCTGGGCAACAGAATGAGACTCCAACTCAAAAATAAAAATAAAGCTGGGCTCGGTGGCTCAGCCTGTAATCCCGCGCCTTTGGGAGGCTGAAGTGAGTGGATTGCCTGAGCCCGCGGGTTCGAGACCCAACTGGGGAACTTGGTGAGACCTCATCTCTACAATAAATCAAAAATTAGCCGGGTGTGGTAGTGCGCACCTGTAGTTCCAGCTACTTGGAAGGCTGAGGTGGAAGGATCGCCGGAGCCCAGCAGGCGAGGCTGCGGTGGCCGGGAGCAGCGAATGTACTCCAGTCTGAGTGACAGAGTGAGACTCCAACTCAAAAAAATTAATTAATTAAATAAATAAATAAAATAAAAATAGAATTCGAGTAGGTAACAATGATTCCTCAATCAAATACCAATCATACTTCTTTTTTTTTTTTTTTGAGTTGGCATCTCACTCCATCGCCCAGGCTGGAGTGCAGTGTCACACTCATGGCCACCCCAACTTCAACCCGCTAGGCTCAGGTGATCCTTCCACCTCAACCTTCCAAGTAGCTGAAACTACAAGCATGCGCTACCATGTCCAGCTAATTTTTTGATTGATTGTAGAGATGAGGTCTCACCAAATTGCCTAGGCTGTTCTCGAACCCGTGGGCTCAAGTAATCCCCTCACGTTGGCCTCCCAAAGTGCTGGGATTGCAGGCTTGAGCCACCGGGCCTGGCCCCAATCATACTTCTAAAAACAAAATTCTTCCCACCTGAAGAAACAGAATGAACTTGGTTCAGGAATAGAGAAAAGGGTTAAATCCCATTCTGCCTACTAAGCTAAACTTTGCTGACTCCAGGAAGAAGCTCATCTCAGAACTAAAAGAAGGAATATTGTAAATATGCATGCCCATGTTATTTTGGTGCTTATAAACGTTTATGTGAGCCGGGCTCGGTGGCTCAGCCTGTAATCCCGCGCCTTTGGGAGGCTGAGGTGAGTGGATTGCCTGAGCCCGCGGGTTCGAGACCCGCCTGGGCAGCGAGACCTCATCTCTACAGTAAATCAAAAAAATCAGCTGGGCATGGTAGTGCGCGCCTGTAATCCCGGCTACTCGGAAGGCTGAGGCGGAATGATCGCCGGAGCCCAGCAGGTCGAGGCTGCGGTGGCCGGGAGCGGCCACTGCACTCCAGTCTGGGCGACAGAGTGAGACTCCAACTCAAAAAACAAAACAAAACAAAAAAAAAAACGTTTATGTGTATATATAACATGCCTGTACAGACATACCCCCCAAAAATAGCTTTCAGATAAAAGCGGCTCTATGAGCCTGGCATTACTACCAGGCTGAGATCTTTGTTGTGGTGGCAGTTGTGTTGTTGGTTTAGTAGTTTTAATAGAAATTACTAAAATTGAGCCATTCTGTTCTTCACTTCCTTAGCAGAGAAGTAACGGCAGTCTCATCAGCAGTAGAGCGGGACTCTGCATTGCCAGTTTCGTGTAGCTTGTTCTCATGAAAAGCTGGGTAAACTCCACTGGGAGTTCAAAAGTACTAGGTCCAATAAGAATCTTTATGTTAAAATGTCACTTTCTGGCCGGGTGCAGTGGCTCACACCTATAATCCCAGCACTTTGGGAGACCAAGGTGAGAGGATTGCCCGAACCCATGGGTTGGAGACCAGCCTGGGCAACTTGGTGAGACCTCATCTGTACAATAAATCAAAAAATTAACCAGGAAATATGGCGCTTGCCTGTAGTTCTAGCTACTTGGAAGGCTAAGGCTGAAGGATCACCTAAGCCTAGCAGGTTGAGGATGCGGTGGTCTTAAGCATGCCAATGCGCTCTAGCCTGGGCGACAGGGTGAAAACTCCAACTCAAAAAAAAAAGTCACATTCTATAATATTATTACCACCATCTATCATCAATTTATCTATTGTCATTTTTGTTGTTGTTGTTTTTGAGTCGGAGTCCCACTCTTTTGCCCGGGCTGGAGTGCGGTGCCACGCTCATGGCCACCGCAGCCTTGACCTGCTAGACTCAGGTGATCCTTCTTCAGTCCTCCAAGCAGCTGAAACTACAGGTGCATACCACCACACCCAGCTAATTTGTTGCTGTTGTTGTTGTTGTTATCGCAGAGACAAGGTCTCACCATGTTGCTCAGGTTAGATTCAAGCCCGTGGGTTCAGGCAATCCTCTCACCTCAGTCCCCCAAAGTGCTGGGATTACAAGCATGAGTCACCGTGCCCAGCTGTGCCATGTTTTGTTTTTTGGGTTTTTTTTTTGAGTTGGAGTCTCACTCGGTCGCCCAGACTGGAGTGCAGTGGCTGCTCCCGACCACCGCAGCCTCGACCTGCTGGGCTGCTGGGCTCCGGCGATCCTTCCGCCTCAGCCTTCCTAGTAGCTGGAATTACAGGCATGCGCTACCACGCCCGGCTGATTTTTTTATTTACTGTAGAGATGAGGTCTCGCTGCCCAGGCGGGTCTCGAACCCGCGGGCTCAGGCAATTCACTCACCTCAGCCTCCCAAAGGCGCGGGATTACAGGCTGAGCCACCAAGCCCGGTTGTGCCTGTTTTTTAATGAGACTAGACGTTTATTTTTAACTGATTCCTTGAATAACAACAAGCATATAAAGGCAAAGACTGCAAGAGATTTAAAGTTGGAGGAAAACTCCAGAAAACTAGGTTGTTTTTCCCAGTTTCCCTTTTCTGGATTATTTAAACACACAGAAATTATTGGGAAAACACACACATCCTATTAGCTCACCAACTGAAACAAACACCTTGATAACATACCACTTCTTTGTTGCCCAGGCTGGTGTGCAGTGGTGTAATCTTAGCTCACCACAGTCTCAAATTCCTGGGCTCAAGCAATCCTCCCATCTCAGCCTCCCTAGGAGCTAAGACTAAAGGCGCGTATCACCACTCTGGCTCACATATATATATTTGGGGGGGAATGAGGTCTCACTATGTTACACAGGCTGGTCTTGAAGTCCTGGCCTCAAGTGATCCTCCCGCCTTAGCCTCCCACTGGGATTATAGAAATGAGCCACCACACCCAGCCAAAAAATGTTTTTCTATGTAAGTTTAGAGAAGACTGGAGTAAACTAAGTAGCTAGTTTTCTTGCATATGCTTTTTATTTTCCTCTCTTTATTTTATTTTATTTCGAGTTGGAATCTCACTCTGTCGCCCAGACTGGAGTGCAGGGGCCGCTCCCAGCCACCGCAGCCTCGACCTGCTGGGCTCCGGCGATCCTTCTGCCTCAGCCTTCCAAGTAGCTGGAACTACTGGCGCCTGCTGCCACGCCCGGCTCATTTTTTTGATTTATTGTAGAGAAGAGGTCTCGCCAAGTTGCCCAGGCGGGTCTCGAACCCGCGGGCTCAGGCAATCCACTCAACTCGGCCTCCCAAGGTGCAGGATTATAGGCTGAGCCACCGAGCCCGGCCTCTCTTTATTTTAAAGATGTGGGGTACAAGTCAGGCTTAGGTAGCTAAGTGGCCTATGTATCGGCTGCTGTGCCCCATGTGGGAGACAAAAGTAGTGAGGATGGTAGCTCTATGTCCTCAAAATCTCTCAGACTTCACTGGCCATTCTTTTAACCTGAAACATCTCCTAGGGAACATGTAGGGAAATAACGGATTGGGCAAAACGTACAAAGTGGCCGGGTTCGGTGGCTCAGCCTGTAATCCCGCACCTTTGGGAGGCTGAGGTAAGTGGATTGCCTGAGCCCGTGGGTTCGAGACCCACCTGGGTAACTTGGAGAGACCTCATCTCTACAATAAATCAAAAAATTAGCTGGGCGTGGTAGTGCATGCTTGTAATTCCAGTTACTTGGAAGGCTGAGGCGGAAGGCTCGCCGGAGCCCAGCAGGTCGAGGCTGCGGGGGCCGGGAGCAGCCACTGCACTCCAGTCTGGGCGACAGAGTGAGACTCCAAATTTAAATAAATAAATAAATAAATAAAAGAGTAAAACGGGAATGGGAAGTAAGAGATGAGGACGGAAATTCATACCGGGGCCACAACCCAGAAGGACTGAGGACTCCAATAGGATCTGGGCTCGATTTGAGGAGCATTAATTAAGGAGCCACTGAAATCTCCATCTGAGCAGAGAGAACTTGGTCATCTATGTGCTCTAGGCACATGATCGTGGCAGCGTGTGTGGAACAGAGAAGAGCCTGGGAGCTGAAGGCAGGGTGGATGGCCGGAGACTGGGCTGGAAGTTGGCATGCAGAAGGCAGCGTGGGGTGTCGGCTGAGAGCAGTGAGGATACAAGAAGAGACAGAGACGACAGAGCCTGACGGGTCTCAAGAGATGAGAAGACAGTCAAAGGAGACTCTGAGTGATGGGGAGGGCAACGATTTCTCAAAGCAGATAAACATCTTTTTTTGGAAAAAGGGAAGGTGAGTAAAATCAGCAGTCACTCTCCTTTCTGGTCTCCCTTACTTTCCTGAATCACACTGTCTATTTACCAAGTGTAAAATCAGAAGTATAAGAAAGAAAACCTGGCCAAGTGCAGTGGCTCACACGTGTAATCCCAGCACTTTGGGAGGCCAAGGGGAGAGGACTGTCTGAGCCCAGGGATTGGAGACCAGGCTGAGCAGCTTGAGAGAGTGAAAGAGAGAGAAAGCGAGAGAGGGAGAGAGAGAGAGAGAGAAGTTATGACCCTTGCTTCCAAGGAGTTATGATCTTCTCGTAGTCATGAAACTATAGTATATGGGATAACAATAGGCAAAATTAAAAGGAAGACAATAAAAGATGAAATATTTAAAACAAAAATCCTGTGCCTTGGGAGGCTGAGGTGAGTGAATTGCCTGAGCCCACGGGTTCGAGACCCGTCTGGGCAACTTGGCAAGACCTCCTCTCTACAATAAAACAAAAAATTAGCCGGGTGTGGTAGCGTGCGCCTGTAGTTTCAACTACTTGGAAGGTTGTGGCAGAAAGAACACTGGAGCCCAGCAGGACGAGGCTACAGTTGCCAGGAGCAGCTGCTGCACTCCAGTCTGGGCGACAGAGTGAGACTCCAACTCAAAAAATAAAATTAAATTAAATTTTAAAATAAAACAAAAATGTGTATTGTGTGATAAGAGAGAGATCAACGTCAGTTAAAGTGTTTACCCTGTGCACATCTATTTTTTGTTTGTTTCGGGGAGAGGGGTGTTTCAAAAAGTCACTTCAAAAGTTTCCTTCCCCAGTTTCCATCCCCCAAGCAGTTGCCTACCTCTCTGGTCTCCCTTACTTTCCTGGATCACACTGTCTGTGAATTTCCCAAGTATAAGGACCCTGTCTTCGATGGGTCAACAGTCTAAGGAAAGGCTCAGAGGCAGGAATGAGCACCTGGGACAGGTAACCTGAGACCAGCCAGGTTAGAAGAATCCAAGTTAGGAAGCAGCAGAAACTCAGTTCAGGCGAATGTGATGCGGGTGACTTTAGGAAAGAACTAACGGCTGGCCTAAAGGTTTACACTTAACGTCATAGGCAACAGACAGCTGTCATCGTCAGTCCCTGAGGAAGCTGATGACATGGTGTTAATGCTATCTTAGTTTAGGACTTCTGTGCAGGATGATTTGACTGGAGGGGGTGAAGTGAGGAATTACAGGTGGGTTTAGGTAAAGGCTCCTGTAAGAACCAGGTGTAAGATAAGGATAATACAGGTTGGAAATGAGGGTTAGGGACCAGGTATTATCTAGCCACAAAAGAACAAAGCAAATAAAGGTCGAAGATAATAGTCATTTTAAAAAAGTTTTCTGGGCCAGGCTCAGTGGCTCAGCCTGTAATCCCCGCACCTTGGGAAGCAAATGGATTGCCTGAGCCCGTGGGTTCAATACGAGCCCCGGCAATTCAGCAAGACCGCATCTCTCAAGTAAGAATTTTAAAAATTAGCCAGGCATAGTAGCGCGTGCCTGTAGTTCCGGCTACTTGGAAAGCTGAGGTGGAAGAATCGCCTGAGCCCACAAGGTTGAGGCTGTGGTGGCCACTGCCCTACAGCCTGGGCAACTGAGTGAGACTCCAACCTTGAGAGGCAAATGGATTACCTGAGCCCATGGGTTAGAGACCAGCCCCAGCAATTTGGCGAGACCATGTCTCTCCAATAAAAATAAAAAAAATTAGCCTGGTGTGGTGGCATGTGCCTGTAGTTCCAGCTACTTGGAAAGCTGAGGCAGAAGAATTGCCTGAGCCCAGCAGGTTGAGGCTGTGGTGGCCACTGTCCTCCAGCCTGGGCGACTGAGTGAGATTCCCAACTCAAAAAAAAAAAGTCTTCTGAATTTTACATCTTGTACAATAGCCAAGGCACAATAAACCCAATAAAAACATACTGAAACATGGAGGGCAAAACCATGGCTACAGTATTTAACAGAGGGTCAAGCTACATGGAGATGCAAATTAGCATCATGGTTACTTAAGAAGGTAATCTTTGGCTGAGCGTGGTGGCTCACGCCTATACTCCCAGCACTATGGGAGGCCGAAGTGAGAGGACTGCCTGAGCCCAAGGGTTCAAGACCAACCTGGGCAAACTGGCGAAACCTCGTCTCTACAGCAAATCAAAAAATTAGCCGGGCATGGTGGCATGTGCCTGTAGTTCCAGCTACTTGGAAGGCTGAGGCGTAAGGATCACCTGAGCCCAGTAGATTGAGACTGTGGTGGCCGTGAATGTGCCACTGCAGTCCAGCCTGGGCGACGGAGTGAGACTCCGACTCAAAAGAAAGAAAGAAGGTCATCTTCAGATACCTGTGTGAGTTTGAATATAGCTCAACCACTTCCGATCTAGGTGGCCTGAGAAGTGACTTTACCTCCACATGTCTGTTTTCTTATCTGGAAAATGGGAATATTAATATTACTATCCTCATAAGGTATGCTGAGAAGTGAAAAGGCTTTATAGGTATTATAATAATCTGTCAGAACATATGCAGATATAGTAAATACATTGCAAATGACAGTAAAAGGCTGAAAATGACAGGGCACTGACTACTTCCTCAGATGGAGTGGTCTGGGAAGATTTTCCTTTTTTTTTTTGAGTTGGAGTCTCACTCTGTCACCCAGACTGTAGTGCAGTGGCCGCTCCCGGCCACGGCAGCCTTGACCTGCTGGGCTCCGGCGATCATTCCACCTCAGCCTTCCAAGTAGCTGGAACTACAGGCGCACGCTACCACACCCGGCTCATTTTGATTTATTGTAGAGATAAGGTCTCGCCAAGTTGCCCAGGTGGGTCTCGAACCTGCGGGCTCAGGCAATCCACTCACCTCAGCCTCCCAAAGGCGCGGGATTACAGGCTGAGCCACCGAGCCCAGCTAAGATTTTTCTTAAGGGACAAATGGAAGCTGACACCTAGTGGAGGACAGGAGTTAGCCACGGAAGACCAGGGCAGGTGGGTGACAAGCAGCATATGCAAAGACCCAAGACAGAAAAAAACTGGATGTTGCATCTGGAAGGAGCCTGGTGTGGCTGGTGTGCAAGGTGCAAAGGGGTGTGTGCAGAGGCAGGCAGCCAAATCCCACAAGCCCGCCTGCAACATTGTGGTCTAAGCCTAGGTCAGAGAAAAGCCCTTGAATGGTGGAAAGCTTTCAGCAGGGGAGTGATATATCTGGCTTATTTTATTTCCTTTATGAACCATAAATTATCTGCTTTCACAAAAGATTATCCAGCAACTGAAAAGTAAATCTAGGTACATCCCAATAACGTCTTCTTAGCTCTGGGGTCGTTTTTACATTAGAATATAATGATAACCAAAAATATAGACCCTTAGCCGGGCTCGGTGGCTCAGCCTGCAATCCTGCACTTTGGGAGGCTGAGGTGAGTGGATTGCCTGAGCCCGCAGGTTCAAGACCCGCCTGGGCAACTTGGCGAGACCTCATCTCTACAATAAATCAAAAATTAGCTGGGCGTGGTAGCAGGTGCCTGTAGTTCCAGCTACTTGGAAGACTGAGGCAGAAGAATCACCTGAGCCCAGCAGGTCGAGGCTGTGGTGGCTGTGAGCATGGCACTGTACTATTTCTGGTCTATTCTTTCATCTTTTTTCATGGTTATCAAACATGAACATAACTTGAACATAACAATGAACACATATTTTGTTGTTGTTGTTGCTTATAAGGCAAAGGTCATATATTTTCTCTGCCAGATCACACCTCTTTCCTCAATTCCCTTATCCCCAAATAATATGCTCTTCCAAATAGCCAAAGATTGAAATTAGGGGCTGATGCAAAGGTAGTGAGTTATCTCAATTGATTGTTCACAATCAGTTACAGATTGAACACCTTGTTCTATTCTTTCTCCCCTTCTCGCTATTGCACTTGACTAGTCTTAAAAAACAAAAACACAAGCTGGGCTCAGTGGCTTGGCCTGTAATCCCACGTCTTTGGAAAGCTGAGGAGAGTGGATTGCCTGAGCCCGCGGGTTCAAGACCCACCTGGGCAACTTGGTGAGCCCTCATCTCTACAATAAATCAAAAACTAGCCGGGCATGGTAGCGCGCACCTGTAGTTCCAGCTACGTGGAAGGCTGAGGTGGAAGGATCTCCGGAGCCCACCAGTTCGGTGGCTGGGAGCAGCCACTGTACTCCAGTCTGGGCAACAGAGTGAGATTTCAACTCAAAAAATAAAATAAAATAAAAACAATAATAAAGAGGCCAGGGGCATTGGCTCAGCACTTCAGTGGGCCCAGGAGAGTGGATTGCTTGAGCCTAGGAGTTCAAGGCCAGCCTAGGCAGCATAGCAAAACCCCATTTCTACAAAAATCAAAAAATTAGCCAGGTATGGTGGTGCATGCCTGTAGTGTCAGCTACTCAGAATGCTGAGGATCACCTGAGCCCAGGAGATCGAGGCTGCCATGAGCCATGATCGTCGTGATCATGGCCCACTGCACTCCAGGCTGGGCAACAGAGTGAGACCCTGACTCAAAAAAAGCCAAAAACCATCTGTTTAAATAAATAAAATAAACAACTGAGAATGAGGGATGAATAGGTATCAATTTTAAAGCGACCAAAATTCAGGGGCACTAAGACAAGCTCAGCTACCAGTCAGAAAGCCAGTTTTTGGTCTTCCACAAAGAACTTTCCCTTTTTGGCCAACAAGGAGACAAAGCACCTATCTTGGGGCAGAATTATAGGGTGTATTAGATTACATTGCTTTTCAAGGAAGGGAATGGAATTCCAAGATATGTTATGAAGTTTTCCAAGGAGCTCTCCAAGATAAAAGCTACAGCAGCAGGTGTGCTCATTCCACATTTCTCATGACAGTGGCTAACTACAGTATAATGTAGGGGAGCAAGCGTCTTGGCTAGAGGCAGAAACCAGTGGAGGGGGCAGTGGGAGGAATCACATTCAAACTGACTGATATTCCTACCACACATACTGTAACTTGGCCCAAAGTCAGAAACAGGAAGACATCACTATCTTAAATATGTGACGGCCTCTCCAACTTCCAGATGCACACTATTCAACACCCCTAATTCCTGTTGGCCCTGTCTCATCATGAATCCAAACTCCATCTCCCCGTCAGGACTAGCCACTGGGCTAAAACCAACTCAGTCTCAGCTAATAACATACAGTGGTAGCACAAATCTAAAACTATGAACTAGCACCCCATGGCATGGGGTGCACAGTCTTCGTCCATCAATAACTTAAAGGTATTCCCTGGGTATCTCCTAATTCTATTAAATACTACACTTAGACATTACCAAAAAAAAAAAAAAAAAAGTAAACTCCCTGCCCTCAAGCAACTTATGCCAAATGTGGATCACACTGTGGTTGGTTAGACTGGCTGACGGTCTCAGGGAGGAGAAAAACTGAAATGAGAAATCACACCAAATTGTGACCAGATTCGAGTGGCCACATGCAAGCATAGTTCTGTAGCTTTCATGTCCTTCTAGCTATATCTCCCTCCCCCACAGCATGTCCAGTTGCTTCCCACCATCTTCTTACAGCACATATTCTTCCTGATAGCATCCAATCCTCAGACCATCCCTCACTGCTCTTCTTGCTAAAAATACCCCTCATTTGTGTAATCCTTTTTCCCTCTCACACTTTGCCATCTGTTAAGTCAATAGAGCCAGGACTTTAGCACTGGAAAACCTAACTTCCAGTCCTACTTTAAATCCCTCACTTGTTCAGTCAACAATTAATCCCTGAAAGTCTATTTTGCTCTAGGCTTTTTCTAGACGTCTAACACTAATGGTCTGAGTCATTCAACCTCTCCAGGGCCTAGTTTCCTCACTTAGAGAAAATGGTGCCGGGCGCAGTGGCTCATGCCTGTAATCCCAGTCCTTTGGCAGGTGAATGCAAGAGAGGATTGCCAGAGCCCAGGGGTCTGAGACCAGCATGGGCAACTTGGCAAGTCCTCGTCTCTACAATAATCAAAAAATTAGCCAGGCATGGTGGTGTGAGCCTGTAGTTTCAGCCACTTGGAAGGCTGAGGCAGAAGGATCATATGAGCCCAGCAGATGGAGGATGTGGTGGCTGTGAGCATGCCACGGCACTCCAGCCTGGGCAACAGAGTGAGACTCCAACTCAAAAGAAAAAGAAAAAGAAAGAAAAATAAAATGGTAAAAACAATGCCTAACCGCTTATGGTCACAAGCTAGTTATGTGGATTAAATGACATAATGTAACTGAAAACACCTTATAAACTAAAGAGAGAAATAGATTTTCTCATTCTGCCACCACCACCATCTCAGATGTTTAGTATACACTTTTTCAAAACATGTTCACATAAATGACCTCACTGGATTCTCACAACCAAACTGTGAGTTAGGTCAAATGGTCAAACATGATTATTCTTCCTCTGAAAGATGAAAAACCAAGACACCAAGAATGTAACTGACCTCCCAAAGAAGCTAAGACTGGAACCCAAGTCTCCTGATTCACCATGCAATGCTATTTTTACTGTTCTTAAGTTGATCATCCTAAAGAATTTTTGGAGACAAGCACAATTATTTAGCTTAAATTAGCTAAGAAAACAAAACAAGATTTCTAGCCCAATGCTTTTTTCCCTACATCTTGAGGTATTTATCAGGCAATCATGTGACAGTTTCTACAATGGGCAAAAGGAAACAAGCTGTTATATTTTACTTTTCTTTTTTTAGTGACAGGGTCTCGCTCTGTTGTTCAAGCTAGAATGCAATGGCTCAGTCACTGCAACCTCGAACTCTTGGGTTCAAGCAATCCTCTCACCTCAGTCTCCCACTAGGAGGATTACTGGCGTGACCAACCACGTGTGGCTGTATTTGACTTTTTTTTTTTTTTTTTTTTTTTTTGAGTTGGAGTCTCACTCTGTCGCCCAGGCAGGAGTGCACTGGCATGCTCATGGCCAATCCAGCATCGAACTGCTAGGCTCTGGTGATCCTTTCATCTCGGCTTTCCAAGTAGCCAGAACTACAGGCATGGTGCCCAGCTAATTTTTCATTTATTGTAGTGATGAGGGCTCGTCAAGTTGCCTGCGCTGGTCTCAAACCTGTGGGCTCAGGCAATTCATTTGCCTCGGCCTCCCAAAGTGCTGGGATTACGGGTTGAGCCACCAAGCCTGGCCTGACTTTCTTTTAATAGAAGAAGGCATGGAGTCATATTAGGCATGCAGTCATATTAATAGTAACCAAGGCAAGCAAGAAGACTGTCATACCAGGTCAGTTGATGCTGAGACTGTGATGAAAAATAACACCCACAACAGACTCCAGAGCCACAAGGATGCCTGGGGCTGCAGTTACAGAGGAACCAAGAAAAAGCCCTCAGGACTTCAGGCTCCAAGAACAGGTTCAGTACTAGGAAGGATGACATCTACTCAGTCATATCCAAGAAGATCTATGTCTATGGCTAATGGTTACGATGCAGTGAATTCTATTTCTTCACCCTTGTGCTTGAACTGCCCATAACCATAAATCGCATGCTACCTTTCTAAACAGAGGCCAGCCCTTATTCAAAATACTCTTTCAACAGTCACACTAGCAAATAAAGAGCATAACCAGATGAATCCTTTGCTATTCCAGCTTTTCTCTTCCTTTGCTAGTTCCAGCTATTCCAGTTTTCTTATGTCAATGTGGCTCCAGGCTTGACTCCGTGGACCTCCTCAGCCCTGTGGGAGTGTAGGAATGCAGTATTTAGTCATCACAACTACCCTGGCAACGGGAGCTGGTAGCTAGTGCCACCATACTGACTAAAATCTTCAGTTACTACAATATAGTCTGGTATCAGTGTAAACTATGTAAATTGTTAGTATGAAAGTTGATTATGTGCCAGCTGAGGGCCATCCATACAGCCTCAGAGGTATGAAACCAAACTTTTGTTTGTTTGTTTGTCTGAGTTGGAGTCTCACTCTGTCGCCCAGACTGGAGAGCAGTGGCCGCTCCCGGCCACCGCAACCTCGACCCGCTGGGCTCTGGCGATCCCTCCGCCTCAGCCTTCTGAGTAGCCGGAATTACAGGCACATGCCACCATGCCCAACTGATTTTTTGATTTATTGTAGAGATGAGGTCTCGCCAAGTTGCCCAGCGGGTCTCGAACCCGTGGGCTCAGGCAATCCACTCACCTCAGTCTCCCAAAGTGCTGGGATTACCGGCTGAACCACTCTGCTCAGCAGTCCACCATTTTCAACATTGTTGTCAACCCAAATAAAAATGAACTATGCTTTTCTTTCTCATATTTAGGATACTAATGATCATACTGACAGCAATAACTAGAGTGTTACCTAATGGCATTAATATTCATTAATATCCTCTTCATCTTTAAGACCTCAGGTCAAGGCCAGGCTTGGTGGCTCAGCCTAATCCCAGCACTTTGGGAGGCCAAGGAGAGTGGATTGCCTGAGCTCATGGGTCCAAGACCCACCTGGGCAACTTACTGAGACCTCATCTCTACGATAAATCAAAAATTAGCCAGGCATGGAGGCATGCTCCTATAGTTCCGGCTAACTGGAAGGCTGAGGTAGAAGGATCGCCAGAGCCCAGCAGGTCAAGGCTGCGGTGGCTGGGAGTGTGCCACTGCACTTCAGTCTGGGCAACAGAGTGAGACTCCAACTCAAAAAAAAAAAAAAAAAAAAAAACCTCAGGTCACACAGGTCCCTGGTGGTCTAGTGGTTAGAATCTGGCACTCTCTCAAGATCTCAGACTTACATAGCACTGCATATAACAGAAATTCTATGGCATTTTTAGTTTACTCATGATATAATTGTTCCCACATTTATTTTATTTGGATACTTAAAATTTCCTATTCACAAGTGCCAGTGCCAGTCTTCTCAGGGACCTATTACTCCTGAGAATAAGAGACATGAATTTGTATCATAGTCCAAATTAACACACTTCCTATACTACCTCAGGGCTAACAATATCCCAGGGCTAACTCTCCACTATCCCAATATCTCAAACTTCAGTCTGTTAAAGTCTGCATAAATTCATCTATCTCATGAGACAATGTAACATTAGGTAGCACTCTAGTGATTGCCATCAGTAAATATGGTCAATTTCTATTATTTGTGGTAGCTGGGTTCTATGGAATCTTTGTAAACACCGAATTAGTGAATACTGAACCACTGTTCCTAGTGGAAATACAGGGTTAGGTTCCTTCAAGCCTCTGGTCACATTTTTGTCAACTGATCAGGACATAACCTTGTTTTACGTGTGTTTCTGCTTAAAGACACCTTACTTAATACCTATTGTTGATTCATTAACATTGAACTTCATGGCCAACAGCACTGTAACTCACATCTGGATGAGCTCATAACACACGTGTTTTCTTCAAGAGGCACTTCCCAGCCTTCTTGGCTAAGGAACACTACACAGCACTTTAACATCATGCTTGGGGGAGAGAGGGGCATTTTAAACAGTAAACTCATCAACAAAAAGCACAAAAATGTTGGCGGGGAGTAGTGCTAAACAGACTGCAAAAAGTACACTTGTTTACAGTATGAGAGCTAAAATGAGAAGGCAGAGCATTGCCATGTTTAACCTCAGCTAGAAACATGAACATTGGGAGACTCACAATTTTCCCCGCCCTGAACATGTCCACAAATGTCCGAGAAGGTGTTAACACACATTCATTCTGGGGTTACAGATCAATTCTAGTGAATAGGTAAATCCACAAATATGAAACCCACGAATGACATGGACTGACTATATCTGGTTATCAGATCTGAAGCCTAAGGCACAGAAAGTGCATTCTACGTTTGACTTTTACCTCCTGAATTCACAACTTTTTGTGCAAGGTTTTCTTCCTTTGCAAAAGAGCTCATATATTATATGCCAACTAGAAAGGATTTTTCTGGTTTCAGCACCTCCTTCAAGTCCCTGGCCCTTCTTTTCCTACTTCTTTTTCCACCTCAGCAGTTTATACCATCAAGATTTGGCGCCAGATGCAGTAGCTCAAGCCTGTAATTGCAGCACTTTGGGAGGCAGAGGCGAGAGAATTGCATGAGCCCAGGGGTTTGAGACCAGCCTGGGCAACTTGGTAAGACCTCGTCTCTACAGTAAATATCAAAATTAGCCAGGCGTGGTGGCATGTGTCTATAGTTCCAGCTACTTGGAAGGCTGAGGGGGAAGGATTGCCTGAGCCCAGTAGGTCGAGGCTGCAGTGGCTGTGAATGTGCCACTGCACTCCAGCCTGGATGACAGTGAGAGTTAGACTCAAAAAAAAAAAAGACTTGGAAATCTAGTTCTTAGGTGGTTGTTGTTTTGAGTCAGAGACTCACTCTGTTGCCCAATCACTGCTCACTGCAGCCTCCACCTCCCGTGCTCAGACCATCTTCTGCCTCGGCTTCCAAGTAGCTGGGATTGCAAGTGCGTACCACCACATCTGGGGTTTTCTGTGTTTCTTGTATAAACAAGGCCTCACTATGTTGCCCAGGCTAGTCTGGAACTCCTGGACTCAAGCAATCCTCTTATCTCAGCCTCCCAAAATTCTGGATTACCGGCATGAGTCACCATCCAGTCAGTTGGGGATTTTTTTTGTTTTGTTTGGGTTTTTTTAATTTATTTTTTTTAATATGGCAATGGTCACAGACTGATTAGCAGCATTCACTTTACTTTCTATTAAACTCCTGCATATAGACTTCGTTAACTTTAGATAGGCTACTTGAAAGAATTACAAATGAGCCCACAGAAACTTAACACCAAAAAAAATCTCTTTTACCAGGTTCTATTAGTTGCAACAGCTCATCTCATACAAGCAACAGACAACTTGATATGTTAAAATTACCACAAAGAGGCTTGGCATGGTAGTTCAATCCTGTAATCCCAGCATTTTGGGAGGCCGAGGCAAGAGGATTGCCTGAGTCCAGGAGTTTGAGATCAGCCTGGGCAACTTGGTGAGACTTCATCTCCACAATTAATCAAAAAAAAATAGCTGGACGTGGTACTGCACATCTGTAGTTCCAGCTACTTAGAAGGCTGAGGCAGAAGGATCACTGGAGCCCAGCAGGTCGAGGCTGTGGTGGCCATGAGCGTGCCACTGAACTCCAGCCTGGGCAACACTGCACTCCAGCCTGGGAGACAGAGTGAGACTCCGACTCAAAAAAAAAAAAAAGTCAGGTGCAGTGGCTCTGGTTTATAATCCCAGCACTTTGGGAGGCCAAGGCAAGAGAATTGATGAGCCCATGGGTTCGAGACCAACCTGGGCAACTTGACAAGCCCTCATTTCTACAATAAATAAAAAAATTAGCCAGGCGTGGTGGCATGCACCTATAGTTTCAGCTACTTAGAGAGCTGAGGTGGAAGGATCGCCTGAGCCCAGCAGGTCGAGACTCTGGTGGCCGTGAGCGTGCCATTGCACTCCAGCCTGGGCATCAGAGTGAGATTCCACCTCAAAAAAAAAAAAAAGTGAAAGTCTGTTTCATAATTATCATGCTTGTAAGAAGTATTAAAATCTTCAGGTAAAGTTACAGTTCTAAATCCGTTGGGGGAAGTGGTAATGAGTGTGTTTATGAAGCTCTTTCAAAAGTTCAAAGACTTATAAATAACATAACACAAAATACCTTCAAAGCAACATTATTCCCTGTAATTCCTGAAACTCTGTGATGCATTGGAACAGATTTTATCACCCTCTTACAGAGGAAAATAAAACACAAAGGTTAAGTATAAGTAATTTTTTCTGATCACAACTCTAGTAGGTAACAGAGAGAGCAAATAACAAGCCAGAGCCATTTTTACTACAACATTCACAGTTTTGGAATGTAGTCCATGGCTATTTATAGCTGAATTATCTTCTTAATTGTATTGTGTTTTGGTCAACATAAAAATTAGTTTGCATTCCCTTCCAAATGGAAAGCAAAGGCAGGCTGCCCAGAAGTGTAAAAAAACGGTGACAGGGGAAATCAGCCTGGGATTAAAATTCTGCCAAAGTTAAACAACAAATTAAGGGGTTTACATCACTTCCACTTTGGGGGAGGTGACTTTTCAGTCACAGGTAACAGGACACACACACACACACACACACAACCACAAAACTGTCTTGAATGCGAGGCAAGACGCTTCAGATGAAAGTATTTCTACATCTACTATTTAAATTTAGAGCACTGAGATTTAGATATGATAAATAAGACCCAAAACCACATCATCAGGGCAGCTTTAGAGCCACTAGCCCCAAAGGTTTCTGTGAACCCTCCCACTCTGCTTCCCTCCTGTTTTTTTTTTTTTTTTTTTTTTTTGAGTTGGAGTCTCACTCCGTCGCCCAGACTGGAGTGCAGTGGCCGCTCCCGGCCACCGTAGCCTCGACCTGCTGGGCTCCGGCGATCCTTCCGCCTCAGCCTTCCAAGTAGCTGGAACTACAGGCGCGCGCTACCACGCCCGGCTAGTTTTTGATTTATTGTAGAGATGAGGTCTCGCCAACTTGCCCAGGCGGGTCTCGAACCCGCGGGCTCGGGCAATCCACTCACCTCAGCCTCCCAAAGGCGCGGGATTACAGGCTGAGCCACCGAGCCCGGCTTCCTCCTGGGGAAGAAGTGGAGACGACTCTTCCAGGTTTTATCAGCAGCCGGTTGTCCCCCGGTTTGAAAAGCAGTCTTCCAGTTTAGATGCCGGCAGGAACCAATGAACAGTACTAGTCGGCGGACTCCAGAGACTGGAGCAAAGAGTTAAAGTTTGGCGTGCTAAAATGGTATGCAAAGCTGACCTTCAAATCCTAATAGGCAAATGAACATGTATTGTTTCGTGTCTCTGAATGTTCAGAGGAAATGAATGTCAGCCTGCTTTTTAGTCAAGGTAGGCTAGGGTTTAGAAAAACATAAAACTCCACAAACTGGAAGACTGCTTTTCAAACCGGGGGACAACCGGCTGCTGATAAAACCTGGAAGAGTCGTCTCCACTTCTCCCCAACCCCCGCGCCAGGCTGCTGGTTCTTATTAACCACAGAGAAGGAAATACAACTAGCAAACAGACAGCACCGATGATCAAAGTGAAACCGATTTTTTTAATCATCTAGCTCAAACAGCCAAGCACAGGCCAAGAAAGCACATAAATACCGAGTTAATAGCCCAGCAAGTACTGTCATCACAACCTAAGACATTTAAATGTCTCGGTAAGATGAATCAAAGGAGACTGTAAGCAAAACAAAAAAGGAAAAACCCTTCGCCTTTCGGCGAGGCCTGCACACACAGCAAGAAGAGAGTGCGGTTGTTTTGGGGAGTGGGCAGGAAGCATACCCAGAGGAAAAGTGCCAGTCCCGGAGGCCGGTCCTCCGCCCCAGTTCGCAGTCCCGTGCCGCAGCCTCCCTCGCGGCCGAACGAGACCAAGGGGATTGGGGCGCGGGCCGGACGAGGTGGCCCGGCGCCTCAGACCCCCAGGACGCCTCCACTCGAGACCCCTCCAGCACCCCTCCCGGAGCCCAGGAGCTTTCGTTCCCATGGGGAGCCCCACCGGCTGCCCCGCGAGGGCGGGCCACCTCCTCCCGCCCGCCGGGCGCACTCGGTCCCGCTCCAGGTCAACCCACCCCTAACGCACCCCGCAGGCCAGCCCTCGCTCAGCTCGGTCCCGCCCCACCGGCGGGCTCCCGGGCACTCACCTCCGGGCGGCTCCAAGCGCGCCCGCCCCGGGCTAGCCGGGCCCCGCGGGGGGCGGGGCGGACCCGGGCGCGGGGCGCACTCGGGGGGCGGGGGGCGCGCCGACGCACAGGCGCACGCGCGCCCGCGCCCCCGCACCCGCTCCCCGCCACGCACACGCACACGCACACGCGGGCCGCGCGCGCCGGGCCGGCTCCTCGGCGGACGCAAGCGCGAGAGCGCGAGGAATCCCTGGAATGAGGCACCGCCCACCCCCTCACCCGGGCTCCGCGGGGCCGGCAGGCCACACCCCCGGCCACGCCTCTTCCACGGAGCAGGTGGGGGCTGAGCCCAGGTGAGTCCCGGAGGAGGTGGGGCGGGAGCCTCGCGGGCCCGGAGAGGCTGGCCTCCCCTCCCCCGCCCGCCGCGCGCCCGGCGTCAGCTCGCACCTACCCGCCGGTGCTGGCGCGCCGAGACAGAACGAGCGCCGGCGCCTGGTGCTGCCACCGCGGCCCCTCTGGAGGCACCAGCCCGGCAGGGCGCGCGAACACAGCACCTTACACACCCTACTCTCCGGAGACCCAGACCGTGGGAACACACCTCGAACCCAGGTGCCCGCCGAGGTGGGCCAGTGCGTTCCCACAAGCACACAGTAGGTTTCCGCACCCAGTGGACGCAGCGCACATGCCACTGACGTCCACGGCCGACCACACTCCGTACTCCCCGCGGACCTGCCGCCCCTGGCCCGCCACACACACGCGCCAAGTGCCCGGGAATCCGAGCCGACCTACGGCACCCACGCTGCCCTCGGCTGCACACCCGCAGCCGTCCCGGGTTCGCCAGCGCCCGTGAAGGGCGTACTGGCCTCCAGCGCGGGGGCCGGCGTCCACGCCCGCGCACCCCCGGAACGCGGCGCACACCGCTCTCCCGCCTCCCGGGCTCCACGGGGAACCCACCTGGCCACCGCCTCCCCCGGGCGTCACCCACACACACCCCGGCCACGCTGCCTGGGCAGGCCGGCGGCCACACGCACCTGAAGGTATCGGTCGCACTTGCTTCGGGAGGCTGTGTGGGCGCCACTGCGATCAGAACGGCCGCTGCAGTCCTGGGCACTCCGACGCGGCTCGGTTTCCTCCCATTACAGCATTTTACACCCCACCACTCCACTTACACACACACACCCCGGGCGCTCGGCGGCGTCTTCCCTCCCCTTCCCTCGCCTGGAGGAGGAAGTCCTAGTAAATCAAAACAGTGTGGAAGGGAGGGCGCAGGGGAGCGAGCGGGGGAGACTGGAGTAGAAAGCGTCCCCTTCAGCCGCTCACACACCAGTGTTTGCTGTGTTTGGCAAACTCCCGGAGTCCACAACCCGGCCTGCTCTGAAATGCGCCCGGGGAGGGGCAGGGAGGAGGAGGTGAAACGTTTCTAATTGGCGCAGGTTCTTATTACAGCAGCAGCGCAGACATGTGACCACGAAAAGAAAAGGCCTGTCTTTAATTTTTTCCTGTCATTCTCTGGAGATCTGGTGGTGGGGGGTCAGGGGGCGGGGGCCTGATACTCCCCCGTCCCCGGCAACTCATGCCCCATTGTTTTCTCATACTGCCACAATTAAGAAAACATTTGCTTAGCATATCCAGCCGCTAACTTCATAAAATAAATAGAAACTGGACTTCCTCTGGTTTGCTTTAAAAGGCTTCATGTTGCTTGCCTTCTGGCTGTCTCAATCCTCCTCACTGTTAGAAGCCCCTACTGTAAGGGCTTTCCCTAGGAGGGAGCCCTGCTGAAAGGCAATGACAACAATACAATAAATACCAGCTTATATTCGTGCTGGAAACAAACAAACAAAAAAAGCTTTGCCGTTTTCAAACTGTTTTCCCATCTGTTGCCTCATCTGATCATACCAAGGCACAGCGCCGTTTCTCGTTTGATCTTAGCCCCTGCTGGATGTGCAGCACAGGTATTAATCGTTCCATTTCACGTGGAGATTAAATGGTTTTCCTAAAACAGGTAGAGGTGTTGCCCGGATGTGACTGCTCCTTGTGAAATGCACGTTCCTGCAACCCACACCGAGCCCCTGGAGAAGGGATGACCCAAGTGACAGGTCAACCCCAGCACGGATGACCCTGGCTTTCCTGGTTCCCAGACTAATATTCATAGACTAAAACTGGGAAGGCTCCTAGTCTTCCTAAAGCCTCTGTGCTAGCTGATCAATAGTCTCACACTAGGAGGAGAGAAATCCTGAGAAAGATCGTAAATAGGAGATTTTCATGCTGCCAAGTTCAGACAGGGAATGAGGAAAGAATGAGGACGGCTTGGGCAGATTCCAGGAAGTGTGGTAAGACAGAAAAGGGGTTTTGGATTCAGGGAGAGCTGAATCCAAACTCTGCCTCTGTTTGTTTGTTGTTTTTTTGTTTTTTTTTTTTTTGGAGTCTCACTCTGTCGCCCAGACTGGAGTGCAGTGGCCGCTCCCAGCCACCGCAGCCTCGACCTGCTGGGCTCTGGCCATCCTTCCGCCTCAGCCTTCCGAGTAGCCGGAATTACAGGCATGCGCTACCACGCCCGGCTGATTTTTTGATTTATTGTAGAGATGAGGTCTGGCTGCCCAGGTGGGTCTCGAACCCGCGGGCTCAGGCAATCCACTCACCTCAGCCTCCCAAAGGCGCGGGATTACAGGCTGAGCCACCGAGCCCGGCTCTGCCTCTGTTTGTTATAGAACTCTGGTCAATTATCAAACCTCAGTTTTCTCATCTGTAAAACAGAGATAGTACTTTTCACTTTGAAGAGCCCTTGCAGGGACTGAGGGCTAGGCAGAGATATTTAATGAATATCCCCATCTCCCTCCACTCCTCCTGACTTAAATCCAGTCCTGCTAGACACCTTATAAACAGACACCCACCTTAACCATGGAGGAATAGGAAAATGATTTGCCCAGATCATGTGTAATGATAACAATAAGAATACAGCTGCACATTTATAAAAATGACCAAGGGTTTACAGAGTGTTCCCACATATCATTATCTCATTTGATCTTTATGACAACATTGCCATTTGTCTGCTGCTAAATGATTTCTATCTTGGGTCAGTGTGAGGTCCTAAAGCTGCCTCTTTAATTTCCATCACTGCTTAAAGCAAACCTTACTCTACAGATAAATCATGGGGACAGAGAACCTTTTCTCATGGATGTGACCAGTCCTCAACCTTTACGAGGATTCATCTCACTCTTTGCCTTACATCAGCATTAGTGTGACTTAGCTGTGGCAACATCTAAGCCCGGTTGTTTCAATCTGGCTGTTTTAATTGTGCCAACACACTCAAGTCATCGTGAGAAAAAGAGATTTGCTATAAAGGTTTAGGAGGACTGGAACTAAATCTTTAGCCAGGCGTGGTGGTGTCTGTCTGTAGTGCTGGCTACTTGGAAGGCTGAGGCGGAAGGATCACCGGAGCCCAGCAATGAGGCTGTGAGTGTGCCGCTGCACTCCAGCCTGGGCGACAGAATGAGCCTCTGACTGGGAAAAGAAAAAAAGAAGTCAGGCCAGACTCAGTGACTCAGCCTATAATCCCAGCATCTTGGGAGGCCGAGGCGAGTGGACTGCCTGAGCCCATGGGTTCGAGACCAGCCCAGGAAACTTGGCGAGACCTCGTCTCTACCATAAATCAAAAACTAGCCGGGCGTGGTAGCACATGCCTGTAGTTCTGGCTACATGAAAGGCTGAGGTGGAAAGATCGCCAGAGCCCAGCAGGTTGACGCTGGAGTGGCTGTGAGTGTGCCACTGCATTCCAGCCTGGGCAACAGAGTGAGACTCCAATTCAAAAAAAAAACCTACTTAAGTGATGGTTTTATAACAACATGAAAGTGCTTAATGCAACTAAACTGTACACAAAATGGTTAAAGTGATAAATTTTATGTATATTTTAACAAAAATTTTAAATGTATAAAAAACTAAAGAAAAATTAGGCAAATAAAAAAGAAAACATATACTGTACTTAAGTAGCCAACTAAATAAACGAAGGTAAGCTGTACATAGACCACTAATGGAAATATATTTCAAACCGAGGATCTTATAGATGTACCAGAAGTTTATTTGTTAGAAAAACAATTAAAATAAGCAAAAGGCAGATGAATGGAGGTAGATAAAACACAAAATTGACCCAAACTGATCATTGTTGAAGTTGGGTGATTGGTGCAGAGAGGGGTATTGAGGAGTTAGGGGTGGTGGGATGGTGGAAGGATGATTATATTGCATCTTCTACCCTTACATATGCTTGAAATTTGTCATATTAAAACATTTTAAAAAGTAAAAAGACCAGCCAGGAGCGGTGGGAGGCCAAAGTGAAAGGATTGCTTGAGCCCAGGAGTTTGAGACCAGCCTAGGCAACATTCCAAGACCTTGTCTCTACAAAAAAATCCAAAATTTAACTGGGCACGGTAGTATGCACCTATAATCCCAGATACTTGAGAGGCTAAGGCGGAAGGATCGCCAGAGCCCAGAAAGTCAAGGCTGCAGTGAGCCATGATTATGTCACTGCACTCCAACCTGGATGACAGAGTGAGACCCTGACTCAAAAAAAGAAAAAAGAAAAAAAGAAAGTGCAGAAGACAGAAGGATGCTTTGTAGACACTATTGCGCCTCTTCTCATGGACCACAAACTTGTTGGCCAGTTTCCCCATCTACTAGTAGTTCTTTCTCATCTGCCTACCAAGGATTTTCTCATAGCATTGCCCCCCTTTACACTGTCCCTACTATCCCTTTTGGCTTTTGCCCCACTGACAACCAACTCCTTTCGTACCTTCCTAGTTCAAATTGCTTAGAGAGAGAATCTGATTCTTCTCTTTCTCCTAATCCATAGAAATGACTAAAAGCTGATGTGCCTTGAAGTCACATGTCTATAAGGGGCCGTGAAGTCAAGCACAGCCCAGTGATGAGAAGCATGACCCACTCCAGCAGGTGGGGGTGGGATGGCCCCAAGATGCCCATAACCAATGCTACCTGCTGAAGGTGCCAAGGAATTCAGTTAATCAAGAATAAGGTCTTTGCCTTTTCATTTACTCCTGACTATTTCTTTTTTTTTTTTTTTTTGAGTTGGAGTCTCATTTGGTCACCCAGACTGGAGTGCAGTGGCCGCTTCCGGCCACCGCAGCCTTGACCTGCTGGGCTCCAGCGATCCTTCCGCCTCAGCCTTCCAAGTAGCCGGAATTACAGGCATACACTACCATTGCCCAGCTGATTTTTTGATTTATTGTAGAGATGAGGTCTCGCTGCCCAGGCGGGTCTCGAACCCGCGGGCTCAGGCAATCCACTCACCTCAGCCTCCCAAAGGCACGGGATTACAGGCTGAGCCACCGAGCCCGGCTCTGACTATTTCTTAAGGCTCTTCAATTAGTGAACATTACAGAAAAACAGTTTTCTTGTTCATACCAATTGCCAGTAAGTAGTTTATTTTCCAATTTGTCCTCCTGTGTCATACTTCTAAGGGACAAATAAGGAAACCACCAACGGCTGTTGTTAATCTGAACTGCTCACAGTACACATAGGCTTTTATTGTTCTCCTCAATGCACTAACATGTCTATGAAGACTGTATTTTTCTATCCCATGTCCCTTTGCTTATAGTGTGTTTGCATAAATCTCTCCTGTCCTTTTGTCTGCTCCACTCCAACTTGTTCCACAAAAAGCACTGAGTCAGAAGATGTGGGTTCTAGTTAGGACTCAGTCTTAAGGGGATAATGTGAGCTCATGGGAGTCGTTTCACACCTCTGGGTCCAAGTCTCCCCATCTGTGGGTAGCTTAGACCAGATCAGGTTTAGCAAACAGGTTTTATTTTGAGCACTAGGTCTGCCTGGGGCCCTCTCTTGAGAAGGTCTCTGGCAGCACAGTTGAAGCTCAAACTGTCAAGATTGATTAGTAATGTCTGCTATGGGCAGGCAATAGGGAATAGTGCACCAGATGTTTGCAATTTTTGGTCTGGAAGAGCTCTAAACATCCCTTCTAGCAATAACTTCTCTTTCTTTCTCATAGTGTGAGAACAGGTGGATTTCTACTTTTCTGGGGAGTGAAATAACCAGTGGGAAAACTCAAAATGATCTTATTTCAATGAGAGAGGAAACAATAAGAAATGACCTAAAATAATAATGATAACTAATGTTCGGTGAGCACTCACTGTGTTCCAGACACTACTCAAAATGCTTTATGATAATTATGTAATTTCGGCCTCACAACAGTACTATAAGGTAGGAACTGTAAGTAGCTCCATTATGTACTTGAAGAAACTAAAACATGGAGACATTAAATAACTTGTCCTAGATCTTAAAGACAATAGAGTGAACAATTAAATCCTGGCAGCCAGATTCTGGGGTCCACCCACTTATGCCTCTCACTTTCCAGGGCTGCCTGCAGACTAAACTGCACCAGGCATCCCCTGGGAGCCTGCTAGAAACGAGGGCTCTCAGGCTGCACCCAGCCTCATAGTTACAATGCACTTTGAGAAGCATTGAACCACACTATATTGCCTCCTAATGGGATGTTAGTTATTGTTATTAAATGTTTGCAACACGCTTATATGTGCTAAGCATTATGCTTGCATGATAGCATTTAATCTACATAAAAATCCAATAAGGGAAATTCTACAAGATCAATAGATTAATTAATGTTAGTATCCTGGTCATGATAGTGTACTATAGTTTTATAAGATGTTACCACTGGGGGGAAAGATACATAGAAACTTTCTGTAGTATTTCTTTTATGCTTTTATGTGTTTTTCTTTTTCTTTTTCTTTTCTGAGTTGGGGTTCTCACTCTGTTGCACAGGCTGGAGTACAACCACATGACCATGGCTACCGCAGCCTTGACCTGCTGAACTCAGGTGGTCCTTCTGGCTCAGCCTTCCAAGTAGCTGGAACGACAGTCATATGCCACCACACCTAGCTAATTTTTTTTTATTGGAGTCTCACTCTGTCACCCACGTGGCATGGTCCCGGTTACCGCAGCCTCAACCTGCTGGACTCAGGCAATCCTTCTTCCTCAGCCTTCCAAGTAGCCGGAACTACAGGCACGCACTAGCACGCCCAGCTAATTTTTTGATTTATTGTAGAGACGAGGTCCCACCATGTTGCCCAGGCTGGCCTCAAACCTGCAGTCTCTGGCAATCCTCTTGCCTCGGCCTCCCAAAGTGCTGGGATTATAGGTTTGAACCACTGAGCCAGGCCTAATTTTTTTTTTTTTTTTTGAGTTGGAGTCTCACTCTGTCACCCAGACTGGAGTGCCATGGCTGCTCCCGGCCACCGCAGCCTCGACCTGCTGGGCTCCAGCGATCCTTCCGCCTCAGCCTTCCGAGTAGCCAGAATTACAGGCGCGCATTACCACACCCGGCTAATTTTTTGATTTTATTGTAGAGATGAGGTCTTGCCTGCCCAGGCGGGTCTCGAACCCGCAGGCTCAGGCAATCCACTCACCTCAGCCTCCCAAAGGCAGGGGATTACAGGCTGAGCCACTGAGCTCGGCTTGGCCTAATTATTTTTAACTTACTGTAAAGACAGGGTCTTCCCAATTTTCCTGTTCTCAAATCCCTGGGCTCAGGCAATCCTGTTACCTCTGCCTCCCAAAATGCTGGGATCACACGCATGAGCCACCATGCCCAGCCTCTTTTATTTTTTTTCTTCTTTTGAGTTGGGGTCTCACTCTGTCACCCAAGCTGGAGTACAGCAGCACAATCATGGCTCACCTCAGCCTTGACCTTCTGAGCTCATGCGATCCTTCCACCTTAGCCTCCCAAGTAGCTGGGACTACAGGCACATGCAACCACACTTGGCTAATTTTTAAAAAATGTTTGTAGAGACAGGGTCTCACTATGTTGCCTAGTCTGGTTTTGCTCAAACTCCTGGGCTCAAGCAATACTCCCACCTCAGTTTCCCACAATGCCACTGCACCCAGCCAGGATTTTTTAAATGAAAATTTTTACTTTGAAATAACTAGACTCACAAGCAAACTTAAGAAATAATATAGCAAGCCAGGCATGGTGGCTCACACTTGTAATCCCAGCTACTCAGGAGGCTGAGGTGGGAGGATGAGGTAGGAGCCTGAGCCCAGGAGGTCAAGGCTGCTGCAGTGAGCCATGATCGTGCCACTGCACTCCAGCCTGGGTGACAGAGTGAGACCTCAACCTGAAAAATAAAACAATAAAAAATCCTAGACATAGGTTTTAGCTTTTTCTACTTTTGTTGTTGAGGAAACAACTTTAAAGAACAGCCCACTTGGTAATTCAATTTTTTTTTTTTTTTGAGTTGGAGTCTCACTCTGTCATCCAGACTAGAGTACAATGGCCGCTCCTGGCCACCACAGCCTCGACCTGCTGGGCTCCGGCGATCCTTCCACCTCAGCCTTCCGAGTAGCTGGAACTACAGGCGTGCGCTACCACACCCGGGTCATTTTGATTTATTGTAGAGATGAGGTCTCGCCAAGTTGCCCAGGCGGGTCTCGAACCCGGCAATCCACTCACCTCAGCCTCCCAAAGGCGTGAGATTACAGGCTGAGCCACCAAGCCCGGCTGGTAATTCAATTTAAAGATAAGCCGGGCTCGGTGGCTCAGCCTGTAATCCTGCGCCTTTGGGAGGCTGAGGTGAGTGGATTGCCTGAGCCCGCGGGTTCGAGACCCACCTGGGCAGGCGAGACCTCATCTCTACAATAAAATCAAAAAATTAGCCGGATATGGTAGCACGAGCCTGTAATTCCAGCTACTCGGAAGGCTGAGGCGGAAGGATCGCCCGAGCCCAGCAGGTCGAGGCTGCGATGGCCAGGAGCGGCCACAGCACTCCAGTCTGGGCGACAGAGTGAGACTCCAACTCAAAAAAAAAAATAAAACATAAAAAAAATTAAGATGTATTGAGGCCCTACTATGTGCCAGGGGATACATCAGCCAACAACCATTGCCCTTGCTGAGCTGTTGTTCTAGTGTGAGTAGCCGGAATTCAAACTCACATCTGGCTGCCACGTCCTCCACCGCCAGAGATACGGTTTAGAGGATCAGACTGCAGTAAATAATAAAGCAAGGTTAAAGCATTTCCAAAAATTTTTTTTTCTTTTTATTGTAGAGACGAGGTCTTGCCAAGTTGTCCGGGCTGGTCTTGATCCTGTAGGCTCAGGCAATCCACTTGCCTCTGCCTCCCAAAGTGCTGGGATTACAGGCTGAGCCACCGAACCCGATCATTTCCAAAACTTCTAGGCAGATGTGTATGAAAGAATCTAACAGTGCAGGTACACAGGAAGCACTCAATAAAAATTAATCCATTAACCCACTTCCTTTTCTGCAGCTGTTCCAGAGCCCAGAAGCGACCTAATTTCCACCATGACCCAACAATGATTTTAACTTCCACTCAATTGGATGGAGTCCACAATGGGGCCATTTTGAGCAGTAGTGACCTAAGCTTCAAGCCCTTTTCAGAATTAGTTGAAGAGCTGTGCTTGAGGGCAAATGTCCCAAGGATTGGGAATGTAGCATTTTAAACCTGTCAGGGAGTCAGTGGTGAGCGTTCTTCTGAACATCAGTCCTTTTCACAGTATGGTTCTGAAAGAGTTCCCTGAAGCAAGACCAGATTTATGATCAGAATGACTGCTCAGTCTGCAGATCTCTAAGTAGTATCTAACACTGATCCGAAGACTGGATTTGTCCTCGCACAAGGAATTTTCCTTCAAATACTATAAGAACAATACAGCTTGGCAATATATTCTTGCTGTCTTTCCTAGAGACAAATTTCACTGGGTTGGGGCAGGAGATAAGAGCCATTTTCCACAGAAAAGAATGTTGGAGATGCTGGATACAAGGCCACTCAGAACTTGGCCACAGTTCACTAGCTGCCTTTCAAACCAGAGTCATTCAAATTGGGGAACTAACCAAAAATGAGCACTTTTTTTCTGAATGTGGAATACAACAACCTCAGAAATTATTCCAACAGGGATCACCCTATCTCTCTTGGCTCCAATTTCTTCTTTTACATTCTGCTATTACAACCACATGCTGCTTATGGGCCAAAAAAAAGCTAACAGAGAGAGAGGAAGGAAGGAAAATCAGTATCACTGGGTGCCAAGTACATGCAGTGTTGGGTATCCTTATTTAAGGCTGTACGATCCTGTGAGGGAGACATTATTGTCCCATTCCACAGATGAGGAAATGGGGACCAGGAGAGGGTAAAACATTTGCCTTAGCAGCGCCACTTCTTGAGTAGTGCAAAACCAGGATGCAAACCCCCTGGCCTGACTTCTCTCGTCCAGCAATCTTTCTTTTTTTTTTTTTTTGAGTTGGAGTCTCACTCTGTCACCAGACTGGAGTGCCATGGCCGCTCCCGGCCACCGCAGCCTCGACCTGCTGAGCTCCAGTGATCCTTCCGCCTCAGCCTTCCAAGTAGCTGGAACTACAGGCGCGCGCTACCGCGCCTGGCTAATTTTTTGATTTATCGTAGAGATGAGGTCTCGCCTGCCCAGGCGGGTCTCGAACCCGCGGTCCCAGGCAATCCACTCACCTCAGCCTCCCAAGGACGCGGGATTACAGGCTGAATCACCGAGTCCGGCTTAATCTTTCTTTTTTTAAAATTAGAAAATACAGTTTATTTAGAAAGTAAATTAAAGAAAGAAAGTAGACTCAGGGCCAAAGCCAGGAAACATGGCCTGGCCATAGCTCAAAGAGCACATGGCCACACCGGAGTCTAGTAGGGCAATGGCCCCCAACAATCTTTCTTTCTTCTTCTTTTTTTTTTTTTTTTTTTTTTGAGATGGAGTCTCACTCTGTCACCCAGACTGGAGTGCAGTGGCCGCTCTCGGCCACTGCAGCCTCCATCTGCTGGGCTCCGGCGATCCTTCTGCCTCAACCATCCAAGTAACTGGAACTACAGGCGCGCACTACCATGCCAGGCTAATTTTTGTTGATTTATTGTAGAGATAAGGTCAAGTTGCCCAGGCGGGTCTCGAACCCACGGGCTCAGGCAATCCACTCACCTCAGCCTCCCAAAGCGCTGGGATTACAGGCTGAGCCACTGAGCCCGGCCCCAACAATCTTTCAACAGTACCACTAAATCACCCAGCAAAGACCTTTTTGAGAAACGCTAAATAAGTAGTTGTACCTACTCTCTTGGGACAATATTCATATTCTAAAGGGAAGCATCTCCTCTTGCTTTCCCATCCCCTCTGCACTACCATGTGGAGTTGGAATTTGCTGGAGTTCTAATATCATGACCACATTTGCTGAAGGATAGAGATGCCCCTGCCCAGGAAAGTTGCTGAAATGTTGGCATCAGATGAACCTCAGTTCAAATCTGGGTCCTGCCTGCCCAAGCTTCCATTTCCTCACCTATACAATGGAGCTGACTCCTCCTTAGAAAGGCATGTGCATCCATTAGGACAGTCACATAGTCGATAAAAGTAGGTCCCAGGTCAAAGTCGAGTATGCCCCCGCTGCCTGTAGTGCAAAATTTTTCAGCAAGCAGTCCATGCTTGTATTTAGGGCTCCACGACATACAAAGTGATTTTTGAAATAATTTGATATATATACATAAGTATGTAAATGCGATATATATATATATAAATAAGTAACTTATATATTAGCCAGGCTCAGTGGTTCAGTCTGTAATCCCGCGCCTTTGGGAGGTGAGTGGATTGCCTGAGCCCACGGGTTCGAGACCCGCCTGGGCAGCAAGACCTCATCTCTACAATAAATCAAAAATCAGCCGGGCGTGGTAGCACACACCTGTAATTCTGGCTACTCGGAAGGCTGAGGCGGAAGGATCGCCGGAGCCCAGTAGGTCGAGGCTGCGGTGGCCGGGAGCGGCCACTGCACTCCAGTCTGGGCGACGGAGTGAGACTCCAACTCAAAAAAAAAAACAAAATAAAAATAAAAATAAATAAATATATATATATATAATAAATTCAATTAATCATCTTGAGTAAAACCAGATCTCCTTCAGATTATGTTATAGTTTAATATTTTTCTGCTGCCGGGCTTGGTGGCTCAGCCTGTAATCCTGCGCCTTTGGGAGGCTGAGGTGAGTGGATTGCCTGAGCCCGCGGGTTCGACACCCGCCTGGGCAGCGAGACCTCATCTCTCCAATAAATCAAAAAATCAGCCGGGCGTGGTAGCGCATGCCTGTAATTCCGGCTACTCGGATGGCTGAGGCGGAAGGATCGCCGGAGCCCAGCAGGTCGAGGCTGCGGTGGCCGGGAGCGGCCACTGCACTCCAGTCTGGGCGACAGAGTGAGACTCCAACTCAAAAAAAAAATTTTTTTTTGAGGTCGGGCACGGTAACTCAAGCCTGTAATCCCAGCACTGTGGGAGGCCAAGGCAAGAGAATTGCCTGAGACCAGGGATTCAAGACCAGCCTTGGCAACTTGGTGAGACCTCGTCTCTACAATAAATTTTAAAAAATAAGCCGGGTGTGGTGGCATAAGCCTGGAGTTCCAGCTACTTGGAAGGCTGAGTTGGAAGAATCACCTGAGCCCAGCAGGTCAAGGCTGCGGTGGCCGTGAGTGTGCCACTGCACCCCAGCCTGGGCGACAGAGTGAGACTCCAATTCAAAAAATACACATATATATATATATATATATATATAATATATATATATATATTCTTCTGAATTGCATGTCTGAGGAGGCGCTATAATCTTTCCAGGGCTTAGAGGCATTAAGACTCAAATTCTGCCCTGCTACTTTTTAATTGTTTTTTGAGTCAGGGTCTCACTGTGTTGCCCAGACTGAAGTGAAGTGACATGATCATGGCTCACTGCAGCCTTGACCTCCTTGGCTGAAGGAATCCACCCTCTTTAGCCTCCTGAGTAGCCAAGACTACAGGCATGTATCACCGCACCTGGCTAATTTTTTTTTTTTTTTTTTTTTTTTTTTGAGACAAGGTCTGGCTGTATTGCCCAGGCCTGTCTTGAACTCCTGAGTTCAAGCAATTTTTCCACCTCAGCCTCCCAAAGTGCTGGGATTACAGGCATGAGCCACCACTCCTGGCCCCTGCTACTTTAGGGTGGC
The DNA here is from genome assembly GCA_027257055.1 of Cephalopachus bancanus. Taxonomy (NCBI): domain Eukaryota; kingdom Metazoa; phylum Chordata; class Mammalia; order Primates; family Tarsiidae; genus Cephalopachus; species Cephalopachus bancanus. The sequence goes on from JAPVLO010000200.1 coordinate 2,668,441, forward strand.
TGGGGAAGTGAGTTTGGGTCCCAAATAGGTAAAGTTTCAACAGGGAAAAGGTTTTTTTTTGTTTTGTTTTGTTTATTGAGTTGGAGTCTCACTCTGTCGCCCAGACTGGAGTGCAGTGGCCGCTCCCGGCCACCGCAGCCTTGACCTGCCGGGCTCCAGCAATCCTTCCACCTCAGCCTTCCAAGTAGCTGGAACTACAAGCATGCGCTACCACGCCCGGCTAATTTTTTAATTTATTGTAGAGATGAGGTCTCACCAAGTTGCCCAGGTGGGTCTCGAACCTGCGGGCTCAAACAATCCACTCACCTCGGCCTCCCAAAGTGCAGGATTACAGACTGAGCCACCAGGCCCGGCTGGTTTTTTTGTTTTGTTTTTTGTTTTCTAGAGTGGGAGAGAGGCTTTGCAAAGAATAGTAAGCCGATGTCCCAGGGCAGTAGGTAAGGTAACGTCTAGACCTTTAAGGCTGCTACGAACATCACAGTGCTGCCCAGTTCAGCTTCCATCTGTTTCTACCCTGCCTACTCCTCTCCTTCTCCAGGGGCTTTATGTGGGCTCTGGGTTGCGCTGTGAGAGCCCTCCATCTAATTGCGGTGATGCTTTCTCTCTCCTTCCCTCCCTCTCTTGCTTCTTTCACCCCTCTCCTCCTTCCTCCGTTCCTTCCCCCCTCCTTCCTTCCCTCCTTCCTTCCCTTCCTCTCTCCCTCCCTCTCTCTCTCTCCCTCTCCGCCTGCTTCCTGTCTAGAGCACCATCTGTTTGCCATTTACTGTTCTAGATGTTGAAGATACAACTGTCGATAAGACAAACACGGTTCCACTATTACGGAGCTTATTTTCTTATGGGGATGTCTCGAAGAAGGGCTGGGGAGAGAGACCATTAGCCAGGAAGCGTAATTTAAGTCCTGTAAGCTAAGACCACTCAAAAGAGATTCAAGATCACGATTTAAAATAGTGATTAAGATTAGCCGGGCGTGGTAGCACACGCCTGTAGTTTCAGCCACTTGGAAGGCTGAGGTGGAAGGATCCCCGGAGCCCAGCACTCCAGTCTGGGCGACAGAGTGAGACCCCAACTCGAAAAAAAAAAAAAAAGAGCTATGAAGAAAACAGAACAGGGCAATGAAATAGATGATTGGTTGTGGAAGTGAAGTGGCATTGCTCCTATAGGGTGACCAGGGAGTGTCTCTCTGAGGAGGTGACATATGAGCTGAGACCTGAGACAAGGAGCCAGCAGTGATCTGGGGGGGCGTGGGGGGTAGATGTCCAGGCAGAAGGAATCGCAAGTGCAAAGGCTCCCAGACAGGGGCACAGCTACCATGTTGGATGAACAAGAGTGAAAGCCAGCTGACTGGACCAGAGAAGTGAGGGGAAAGAAGCACAAGTGAAAGCTGGGAAGAAGTCAGGCTCTGGTAAGGTGCTCAGGCTTCACTCTACATGCCAAGGGAAGCCACTGGAGGGAGTTTAGAGAAAGGAGTGATAGGATGTAGGTTCTTAAAGCATCTCTCTGATGGCTGTATGGGGAGGAGAGACTGCAGACCGAAGCAAGGAGAGCTGGGTGCTTGGTTCATGCCTGTAATCCCAGAACTTTGGGAAGCTGAGGCAAGAGGATGGCTTGAGTCCAGGAGATTGAGACCAACCTGGGAAACACAGTGAGACCTTGACTCTAAAAAAAAATTAGCTGGATGTGTTGATGGGCATCTGTAGTTCCAGGTACTTGGGAGGCTGAGGCAGGATTGCTTGAGCCCAGGAGGTCAAGGCTGCAATGAGACAAGATTACACCACTGTGCTCCAGCCTGGACTGCAGAGTAGGACCCTGTCTGTAAAAATTTTAAAAATTAAAAAAGAAGCAAGAAGATAAGTTAGAAGAGTTTTATAAACTTTCAGGAGAGAGAAAGAGGATAGTGGTTCAAAATAAGATGAGAAATCGATGAAGAGAAGTAAACAGATTTAGAATATATTTTGGAGGTAGATGTACCAGTCAAGGTAACAACAACTACTGTGGACTCCAAAATCTCAATGGGTCTTGACATAAAGTCCAAACAGGTATTCTGGAAGAGCAAGTGCCTCTCCTCCAAGTGGTGACTCAGTGTCCCAGGGTCCTTCCATCTTGTGCCTCTGTCAGCCCCTGGGACCCCAGAGTGCTTTGTGAGATCCTTTTCATCCAACGAGCAGATGGAGAAAGCATGGAGAACACACACATGCTTCCTCACCACATGGGCCAGGTTGCGGCTCACATCACAAAGCTAATCACAGAGCCAATCACATGGCCTCACCTGAGTGAAGGAGGGGCTAGGAAATGTAGTCTCTGTGTGGGCAGCCACTTCCCATCACCAACTCTATGGAAAGAGGACACAGATCTTTGGTGGCCAGCTGACCACCTCTGTCAATGATAGAGACGGCAAACTTTCAGATGACTGTATGAGGGTTGAGCCCAGGATGAGGGCTTGACTTTTGCCCTGAGCAAAGACGGGAGGTGGCCATTCACTGAAATGGGATGTTGCAGGTGGAGCAGAACTATCCTGGGGGTGGGAAGAACCAAGAGTCCCACTTTGCACATATGTAGTGTGAGCTGCCTATGAGACATCCAAAAGGAGACACAGGGAAGGCAGCTGATGTACAAGACAGGAGGACAGAGGAGGGGTCGACACTCAAGACTTAAATGGTGCCTTTTCCCCCTTTACCCAGTGACTTCTAATACTGATAATTCCTCTTACTGTGGTTTGGGCCCCTCATTGCCCTTGGCCCTTAATGCGTTGGCTGTATCAGTGTAGCTTCTCTCCCCTATTGGAGATAATGTTTGTAATTTGATTACTCATTAAATTACAGCTATCACTATTACATGTACTCACTCATTCAACATATAGTTTGAGTGCCTACTATGTGCTAGGCACTAGTGTTGAACAGGGAAGAAGACATCGTCTCTGCCTCATGAAGTTTGCATTCTGATAGGAGGAGACAGATAATAGATTAAAAAGTAAATATGTAGCAAAGAGCAAACAGAGCAGGATGAATGAGATAGTACCAAGAAGGTGGAATTACTAGGATTCATAAGGCAACATTTGAATGGAAACCTGGAAGAGGCTGAGGAAGTGAATCACAGGTATATCACAGGAGAAGAATGTGATGTACCCGGTGAGGGCACAGCAAGTGCAAAGGCCCGGAGGCAAGAGAGTATCTGGAATGTTCCCCAAACAATACTGCGCAATAGGGTGGGAATGGGGGAAGGGAAGGGGAGTAAAAGTCAAGGTCAGAGAAGCAGGGGGTGGGCAGATCCTGCAGTAGCCACAGCAGAGCAGTTTTCTTCAACATCTTTATGTAACTGGAGAAAGAGGGAAAAGAACCTATTTCCTGGTGCAGAAATCTTTGCAAAGAAAGCAGTGCATAATCAAGAGTTTCCTGTGCAGTTCCCAAAATGAAACACCTTCAAAGTGGAGGCCAAAATAAGAAAAGGGCGACCATTTCATAATGTTGAGCACAGAACGCACAATTTTCCCTCATGCAGCAAGGTTTTCTTCACAGCTAATTGCAGCCACATGTGAGCACTGCAGGGAAGCATTTTTTAGCAAGCACTATCAGAGACCTGGACAAATGTTCCCATCCCTCTCGCTCAGAGCAAAACCACTTGTGTGATTAGCCTAGGAGGATGGGAACATAACTGTGCTACTATGAAAAATGCTGTTTTCTGAATTTTAATTCCAAAATCTGAGCTAGAGGCTTTTATTTATTTACTTTTTTGAGTTGAAGTCTCATCCTTTGCCCAGGCTGGAGTGCAGTGGCATGCTCATGGCCACCCCAGCATCGACCTTCTGGGCTCTAGTGATCCTTTTGCCTCAGCCTTCTAAGTAGCCGGAACTACAAACGCACGCTACTACGCCCGGCTATTTTTTATTTTATTGTGGAGATGAGAACTCACCAAGTTTCCCAGGCTGGTCTTGAACTTGCAGGCTCAGGCAATCCACTCACCTCAGCCTCCCAAAGTGCTGGGATTGCAGGCTGAGCCACCGAGCCCAGCCTAGAGGCCTTTTATTAGCTTGTTTTTTAATAAACATCAGAAAAAGCTAGCTTAAATGAAAAAAATTTTTTTTTTTTTTCAAGGAAGACAATTTCTCAGGCCTGTTAAATTACCTTGGGTGAGTCAAAGCCCAGTGGCACACGCCTGTAATCCCAGCACTTTGGGAGGCCAAGGTTGGAGGATCACTTGAGGCTAGAAATTTGAGACTAGCCTAGGCAACAAAGAAAGACCCTGCCTCTACAAAAAAAAAAAAAAAAAAAAAAAAAAAAAAAATATATATATATATATATATATATATATATATATATATATAAAAACTAGTTGGGCATGGTGGCGTGTACCTGTACATAGTGCTAGCAGCTCAGGAGGCTAAGGCAGGAGAATCACTTAAGCTCAGGAATTCAAAGCTGCAGTGAGCCGAGATTATGCCACTGCCAGCCTGGGCAACAGAGTGAGATCCTGACTCCAAAAAAAAAAAAAAAATTGCCTTGGGTGATTCCCTCTTGATCTGCCCACTGTAGTGAGTGAAACAAAAATACCAATGATGGAGTCTGTACCTTTCATCACAGCTCTTGCTCAGAGTGGGGCCTGGAGGACACTGCTCCAGCAATAACCACAGCATGTGGGCAGTATTTCTTAGCTGCTGTTCATGGGGTTATCTTACTTAATGCTGACGTCTCTGGAACTAGTCCTATTTCCAATTATAGGAGTGTATATAGTGGATATTGGCAGGGTTTGGGCTCCCCAGCATCGAGCCACCCTTCCAGAAATTCTCCATTGACTGGATCGACAGAAGCCAGAGGAAGCCAGATAGTTCCCTCCTGGATTTAGGACATAGGCTCAGCCAACAGGATGTTCCTGCCCAGGATCACAACCCTTGAGGGAATGAGTGGAAGGTGTGCTGGTGGCGACATCAAGAGTCCTGGAATGTTCAGGTGCGGTGGCTCATGCCTATAATCCCAGCACTTTGGAAGGCCAAATCTGGAGGATTGCTTGAGCCCAGAGGTTTGAGACCAGTCTGAGCAACATTAGTGAGACCTCGTCTCTGCAAAAAGTTAGCTGGGCATGGTGGCACGCACCTGTACTCCCAGCTTCTCAGGAGGCTAAGGCAGAAGGATCTACTGAGCCCAGGAGGTTGAAGCTGTGGTAACCCATGATCATGCCACTGCACTCTAGCCTGGGTGACAGAATGAGATACTGCCCACCCCCCAAAAAGAAAAAAAGAGTCTTGAAATGTTAGTGCTCAGGCTGCAGTGTGAATCGAGAGCTGAAAGTCAGGAGACTCCGTTCACATCACATGGGTCCAGGGACAGCCCTGATGGTTTTCTCTAGCTCCTGATGACTTTCTGAGTCTGGTTCTTCAACCTTCCCATCTGTTCTTCAGTCACCCAGTAGCCATTCAGTAACCTCTATTTCTGCTTCTATTAGCCAGAGACCCTTTATGTTGCCTATAACCCAGCACCCTGGCTTAATCTTAAGTAATCTACAGACTCCCATTACAGAACAAAAATTCTTGTGGATTTCCAGAGTTGACTTACATCATTTTTGTACTCATGTAACTCAAATATGTACGGCAGCCGGGCTCGGTGTCTCAGCCTGTAATCCTGCACCTTTGGGAGGCTGAGGTGAGTGGATTGCCTGAGCCCGTGGGTTCGAGACCCGCCTGGGCAACTTGGCGAGAACTCATCTCTACAATAAATCAAAAATGAGCCGGGCGTGGTGGCGTGCACCTGTAGTTCCAGCTACTCAGAAGGCTGAGGCGGAAGGATCGCCGGAGCCCAGCAGGTCGAGGCTGCGGTGACCGGGAATGGCCACTGCACTCCAGTCTGGGCGACAGAGTGAGACTCCAACTCAAAAAAAAAAAAAAGAAATTAACATTAACTTGATATGACAGATGATGTCAAACGAAATAGCTGTTAGTGATGTGGATATGGAACTGACTGATCCCAGGCTCCTGTGGATAGATTTTTCATTACCTGGAGCCATTTGGCAGTGGAACTTTTCCATCTCTTTCCTTCACCCACACTACCTGAACACTGCATTCACACAGTTTGTCTTCAGGTCATTGGCTCTTTACTTTGCACAGGCACATTCTTCTTCTTCTTCTTCTTCTTCTTCTTCTTTTTATTATTATTATTATTTTGAGCCATAGTCTTACTCTGTCGCCCAGGTTGGAGTGCAGTGGCACACTAACGGCCACCCCAGCATTGACCTGGGCTCAAGCGATTCTTCCACTTCAGCCTTCCAAGTAGCCAGAACTAGAGGCACATGCTTAACATGCCCGCCTAAGTTTTGATTTATTGTAGAGACGAGGTCTCGCCAAGTTGCCAGGGCTGTTCTCGAACCCTCAGGCTCAGGCAATCCACTTGTCTCAGCCTCCCAAAGTACTGGGATTACAGGCTGAGCCACTAAGCGAGCCCCACATTATTTATAAATGGAGACTGCTGCTGTTCTTTTGTCATTTAGCTAAGACAGTGAAAACTGTAAGCTGGGTACTTTGGGAGGTCGAGGTAAGAGGGTTGTCTGTGTTCAAGACCAGCCTGGGCAACTTGGTGAGACTTCATCTCTACAATAAATAAAAAAATTAGCCAGGTGTGATGGTGCACGCCTGTGGTTCCAGCTACTTGGAAGGCTGAGGTGGAAGGATCACCTGAGCTCAGCAGGTCTAGGCTGTTGTGGCTGTGAACATGCCGCTGCAACTCCAGCCTGGGCAACAGAGAAAGACTCCGACTCAAAAAAAACAACTACATGGCCCCAAAGCCATTGTAAACACAAATGCAAACACAGAGCTTAAAATTACCTAGAAAGGTCATCCAGATGACCCAATATTAGATTATATCAATTTTAAAAGATAACATGAAAATACTAAAAAAAATTTGTTAGATTACAAAATATAATTTATTTAGAAACTAAATTAAAGCGAGAGAAAGAAATAGGAGATTCTGGGCTGGGCTCAGTGACCCAGTCTGTAATCCCAGCACTTTGGGAAGCCGAGGCAAGTGGATTGCCTGAGTCCGTGGGTTCGAGACCAACCTGGGCAACTTGGCAAGACCTCATCTCTACAATAAATAAAAAATTAGCCAGGCATGGTGGCGCACGCCTATAGTTCTGGTTACTTGGAAGACTGAGGGGGAAGGATCACTGGAGCCGAGCAGGTCAACACTGGGGTGGCCATGAGCATGCCACAGCACTTCAGCCTGGGCATCGGAGTGATACTCCAATACTCCTCCCCCACCAAAAAGTAAATCCTGGCTTTGAATTCCAACTCCACGCCTTCCAAGCTTAGGATCTTGAGCAAGTTATTCACTCCCTTTGAGCCTTAATTTTCTTAACCGCACAATGAATGATAATGCCTGTCTTTTTGGAAAGGAGTATTAAAAAAGATGATGTAGCTGGGCTCGGAGGCTCAGCCTGTAATCCCACGCCTTTGGGAGGCTGAAGTGAGTGGATTGCCTGAGCCCGCGAGTTCGAGACCCGCCTGGGCAGCGAGACCTCATCTCTACAATAAATCAAAAAATCAGCCGGGCGTGGTAGCGCATGCCTATAATTCTGGCTACTTGGAAGGCTGAGGTGGAAGGATCGCCGGAGCCCAGCAGGTCGAGGCTGCGGTGGCCGGGAGCGTGAAGCTGCACTCCAGTCTGGGCGACAGAGTGAGACTCCAACTCGGAAAAAAAAAAAAAGATGATGTGTGTAACTGTTCGATAAATGTTACTAGTTACTGTTACTGCTGTTCTAATTTACTTTCATATTTGTTCATGTATTTGCCCCAGTTCATAGAGCTGGTTGGTCACAGATACAGAACTGGGACCAGAAATTCTCATATGTGTGGTATCTTTATGGACAATTGTCTACATTTTAGGGCTGTGCTTATAGGAAGATGCTGAATCTGAGGGGTTTACACACTGTAGGAAACAACTTCATTCCTGGGTTAATTCTGTGAATGATCCCATTATTCCCCTACTTGACAACTCGTATTGGTCCCCTGTTCCTTATACCTGTGGTTCTCAAAATGGGGTTCCCTGATCAGCAGGGGACATGTCAGAAAAGCAAATGCAAATTCTCTGGCCTCATTCCATTGGTGATGAGCTGTTTTTAACAAACTCCCAGATGACCCTGAAGTGACTGAAGTTTGGGAACTACTACATTCCAGGACCAAGTCCAAGTTCTTAGCACAACATTCAATGCTCTGCCTGCTCCGGCGCAGTCTGCCTTTCTACCCCCTTCTCCCAACGCTCTTGAAAACACCTTATTCTCCAACGACATTAGACTTTGCTCAGTCTTCAACATGGTAACATGCCTCTGTGCTGGGGTACACACAGTGCAGTTCCCTCTACTGGCCATTTCTTCAAAAGGTTTCTTCCTCTGTTAACCCTTTCCTGACTGCTTCAAGGCTGAATTTGTGGTTCTGCAGCTTTTCTGTCATATTTCTATGACTACGGCAGTTACCATGCTGCATTGTCACTACCTAGTTACTTTCTTGCCTCCTCGCCTAGGTGACAAGGTCCTTGTGTTCCCAGCAGCTAGTGACCAATCTACATCCATTCTCCTCTTGCCCTGTAACAAGAGAATTCAGATTTCCCAGTTTCCTTGCAGACAGGAGTGGTCATGTGACTAAGTTCTGGACAATTAGAGGTGAGCAGAGGTTGACGGGTCCAACTCTCAGGGGGAATGGGGGAGCTTGCTGATTTATCCAGCAGATGCTCTGTGCTCTTCCTTCCTTCCTCCTTGTGAGTTGAGATCCAGTGTCCACCTTGCAACCATGCAGTGTACTCAAGAACAGAAGATGTGCTAAGGATGGTGGAGCAAAAAGATAATAGGATACTGGGACATTCAGGACATTGTATGGTCACTGCATCAACTATGGACCGTGGTCCCAGACTACAGGTTACATGAGACTCAAATAAATCCCTTTCTTATTGGAGCCACTGGTCGTTTTCCAAGAGTCTAACGGCACATCCTCAAGGGCGGGACTGTGTCTTATTCGTCGCTGAATCTATAGTGCCTAGCACAGAGACTGACCCGTAGCATAATAAATATTTGTGGGAAAAAATGAAAGAATAAATCCTTCCTTATTATTTCTGCTGCAGGAGGAATCAGAGATCATGTAAGGGCACAGTGTACGATCCAAAACAGGCGTAGAACACCCAGATAGAAAGCAAAAGGGGGGCTCATGCACAGCATCAGTAGCCTGGGATCTGTAGGATCTGCTGTCCCATGGTGGCTTCTGGAGCTGGCAGAACCGGCTCAGGTTAGTGAGACAACCGTGGCCATTTGGATACTAGACCGTCTCAGCATCTGTATGGGCCCGTGTGAGCCAAAGACTTCATGGAGAGTGTCTATTTCTAACAAGGTTTCCCTGTACTGGGGCCATTGGAAAAGATGTACTTTCCAGAATGGAGCCTACTTCAGGCTTAGGACTAACCCTCTAAAGTAACGCTCAGGTTCTAAACCTCCAAAATATTGACTGCAGCTGACAGGCTTTGGTGCTGCTCACATTGTTCCGGCGACTGAAGTCTCATGCTGAGAGTCACGTCCTTGTTCAAGAAAATCTGTTTTAGAGCCTGGGCATCAAAAATCATAGGCGCAGTGGCTCATGCCTACAATCCCAGCACTTTGGGAGGCCAGGTGAGAGAATTGCCTGAGCCCATGGGTTCGAGACCAGCCTGGCCAACTTGGCGAGAACTCATCTCTAAATAAATCAAAAAATTAGCTGGGTGTGCGGTGGCGCATGCCTGTGATTCCAGCTACTTGGAAGGCTGAGGTGGAAGGATTGCCTGAGCCCAACAAGTCGAGGCTGCGGTGGCTGTGAGCATGCCATTGCACTCCAGCCTGGGCGACAGAGTGAGACTCCAGCTCAAAAAAAAATTACTAAAGCCCAGTCCAACCCTCAACTCTCAACAGATGCACAGGTTGACAAAATCGTTCTATGGGTCAAGTCTCTTTTTTACCCATGAGAATAATTACCGATGCGTGGAACTGACGTGTCCAAAGGGAACTGGCTCCAGTCAGGGCTTGCTCCCACGGATCCCACCTGCGTCCGAGGCCCCAATCACTGTCTCCCTCAGCTCTTCCTTCTGAGCTGCCCTCTTTATCTGGCAGCTCCGGGCTCTGTGTTAGTGGTGATGAGATGGCTACCGCTAATCCAGGTTACGCGTTCTAATACCACAACGCCAGAGAAGGAGAAAGCATCTTTTACTTACAGGCCCAAGCAAGCATCTTCTTGGATGTCCTTGGTGATTTGGTCACACGTCCAGCACTGAGCAAGATGCCATGGGAGGTAATCCCATCGCTGTGACCAGTCAGAGCCGGTCCTGGTCGAGTCACTCCCACCAAACCTCATGGCTGAGAATGACAGAGAATGAGTCTCAAAAAAACAACCAGGGTATTGTTGGCAGGAGAAGATGGGGCAGACCCTGGAAGGCGACCGGCACATTTCCTCCAGAGCAGCTTCCTCCTTACTTTGAACTGACTGGCTTAACCCCAAACAGTGTCAGTTTTGGACGTTGTTCAGTCCCTGCATTGCTGAGACGTTCTTCTGCATTTGCCACTATTGATCCTTCTCGAAATCCTCCGTGCTAATGGTTCTTGATCCTGGCCGTCGTCCGAGTGCATTAAAGTGGAGAATTTTACACTTACTGATGCCCAGAGGATTCAGATTCAATGGGTATGAGTTTGGGGCAGGGTGCAGGCATCTGGACGCTTACAGATCACCGTGGGCGACGTGGACGCAAGCAGCCCGGACTGAGAACCGCTGTCCTGGGCTTCCGTGGCATCACTCTTTCCTGGTCCATATGTGCGCCACTCAGGTAGGTGCTGAGCACATGGAGATGGACAAGGTCATGGTCCTTATAAAGTTTACATTGTAGTGGGGGATGTGAGAAGAGAAAAATACATAAGTATATGCCCGAAAGGTTTCACATGGTGCTATGAGCTACAAGGGAAGTGAATCAGGATGAAACGAAGAGAGCAGCCTCAGACAGGGTGGTCAGCACGGGCTGCCCTGGGAGGTGGGGGGCTTCAGAAGGAGCAGCCGTGTCTTCGGTGTGCCTGGGGAAAGAGGAAGAGTGTGTGTCTGATCTGAGGAAGGAAGGGCAAGAGCCGAGTAGATGAGGAGGCAATGTGGGGAGGGCTGGATCCCACTGGGCCCCACGAACTGCAGTAAGGAGTCCTGATTTATTCTGGATGCAAGGGGATGCCCTGTGTTCTCCTCGTATTCTGACGTATCTCTGTGCTTTGGGGAGCTGCTTTTTCTCCACCTGCCCCTACGTGCTGCTGTTTTCCAGCTCCTCTCCTTCCACCTGGAGAGACATGGTTACTCTCAGGTGGAAACGGAGACCTCTCTCCTGGGCTTCGGACTCAGGTATCGAACACCAGCTGGACCCTCCCTTTGTATGTTCCACGGACTCCTCAAACTTGAGCCCCCCAGCATCGTCCCCATCCATCTCCCCTTTTGGGCTGCAGCTCAGCAACCAACTCTATCTGCCTCCCAGGTGTCCAGTCTAGAAACCCGAGTGTCACTGCGACTTCCAGCCACTCACCAACAACAGCCAATCCATTACCAATTCTGTTTAACCCTAAACATTTCTCAGATCTCTCTTTTCCTCACGATCCTGCCTTCCATGGTCCTGAACCATATGCCCCCGGCTCAAAAAATTAGCTGGGCGTGGTAGCGTGCGCCTGTAGTTCCAGCTACTTGGAAGGCTGAGGTGGAAGGATCGCCGGAGCCCAGCAGGTCGAGGCGGCGGTGGCCGAGAGCGGCCACTAGACTCCAACTCGGGGGGGGGGGGGGGGGGAGGTCAAAATTCCTGTCCGTGGGGTGGTGGGGGGGTGCTCTTTCTCTGCTCTTTCTGACCTGGCAGATACCAAAGCTAGGATGACAAAGGGAAGCTTTGGGGATGGGATTCCAGATGGAAGAAAGGACTCAGCATAACAACACACAGGAGATATGCACAGGGCCTATCTCTCCCCTATCTGCAACCTGTCTGACTGCTCTCCCGGTCCCACATGAGTCCCTCTCACAAGGGATCCAGGAAGAAACTAAGAAAAATGGCCTCTGGGGGAGAAATGCCGAAGCAGGGAAGGGATTGAGGAGGGGCTGTTGGGGGAGAGAGAGAGGAAAAGGTCAAGGCCAGGGACTTTGTGGCTGAGGGACCCTGGAGGATGGTGCAGTGGTCCAAGCTCTAGTGTCAGAGAACACATTCGACCAAGGAGCTGGGAAAAGGGATTCAGACAGGAGCACCATCTCCGAATACTTGGAACACGCCAGATATGGTCGAGTTGGGATGTCCAGCTTGAACCTGAAGAGAAGGGCCATTTCACATGTCCTTGGGATCCATGTGTACTCAACGGCGAGCACTAAGTCTGCTTGGAAAAGCACCCCTCCTCCCTGAGGGTTCACAGCGCCGCTGAAGACCCTCCACGCTCCACTCTCCTCCCAAGCCCCTCTCCATTCCAGAGCTGGCTCCTGCACTCCGTAAGATCCCCTTCATGCCATGCCATGCCATTCTCACCACCCGGGATGATTTCACCCCATAGCACCCTCCTCCTCCAGCTTTCTCCTGGCTACTGTCTGTTTATCCGTATAGCCAACAATAGCATGAAGAATACTGTCCATATAATGGGAAGAAAAAAACCCATGTCTGTGCCTCAGACAGTTCTGGATTAGAACTCCAGCTTTCCAGCCGGGCGCTGTAGTGCACACCTATAATCCCAGCACTTTGGGAAGCCACAGCGAGAGGATTGCTTGAGCTCAGGAGTTTGAGACCAGCCTGGGCAACTTGGCGAGACCTTGTTTCTACAATAAGTTAATAAATCAGTCTGGGTTCACTCAGTGGCTCAGTCTGTAATCCCAGCACTTTGGGAGGCTGAGGTGAGTGGATTGCCTGAGCCCACGGGTTCAAGATCAGCCTGGGCAATTTGACGAGACCTCCTCTCCACCATAAAACATTTAAAAAAAAATTAGCCGGGCGTGGTAGCACATGCCAGTAGTTTCGGCTACTTGGAAGGCTGAGGCAGAAGGATTGCTGGAGCCCAGCAGGTTGAGGTTGAGGTAGCCATGAGTGTGCCACTGCACTCCAGCCTGAGTGACAGAGTAAGACTCTGACACACACACACAAAAAGTAAAAAAAAAGGAATACTATGCAATAAAATAATAGAAATAGTTAACACTTAGTGATTACATATGGGCCGGGAGTCATTATGGCTCGGCACATGTATTAATATAATTAACCTTTGCAAACATTCCATGACATCCTTACTATTAATATTATTATCCCATTTTACAGAGAACTGAGGCATAAAGAGGTTAAATAGCTTGCCCAGGTCACTAAGCAGCTGCTTCTTTCTATGAGCATAAGATTAATAATCAAATGAGGGCGAATGTGTGAAAATGTTTCACAAACCGTGAAGTGCTAGAGGGATAGATTAGCTATTATGTTGAAAGTCTAGTGAGGGGAACTTCTGAGTTGACTCAGGGTTTGAAAGCCAGAGAGCAGGGTCACTGTTCTCCTGGAACTCTGCATGTCCAAGGAGGCCACCACCCAGAAGGGCAGGCTATACTCTGAGGATGGCGTGGAGGTCAAAGGAACCAGGAGACTGACATTTGTCACCCATTCCTGGAGAGCTGCAGAATCATAAACCTTACAAAGATGATTAGCAGCCCAAGAGACCACAGACAACCTCTTCCAACCAGCAAACAGAGCTGGCAAAGTTGCACGATCTCCTGGGAGTGGGTCGCCATGATGTCACCTTGTTTACTGTCCGTGTGGGAATCAGGCCCCCATGGGCCTTGATGAACCACTGACCACAGACAGCAAAATGACAATGCTTTGTGATTTATTCTCTAGACCATCAGGAGCCCCCCATCTGAAAGTCACTCGGAAGTAAATCACAGAGTGGTCTAATCTTTGCTCTGATTCCACAATTTAGAAGCAATTCTGTGTCACTTCCCCTCAATCACTGGCCATGCCACTACTTAAGTACAGGGTAGCAATTATTCATGCAGACAACACACAGGCATCAAGAGTCTCTTGGGGCTTGTTCACAGAGCAGCTGCTCAGGATGGTGTTGGTGAATAAGAATGAGACTGTCCCAGGTGTTTAGGTATCGAGTCTAGTGGGGAAGGGGGGCATTGAAGAAATAATTAAGGTCTTATTGGAGGCTTATTTATTTATTTATTTTTGAATCGGAGTCTCACTCTGTCTCCCAGGCTGGAGTGCAGTGGCATGCTGACAGCTACCACAGCCTCTATGTGCTGGGCTCAGGACATCCTTCCCCCTCACTCTCCAGAATAGCTGGGACTACAGGCATGCCTGGCTAGTTTTTTTTTAATTGTAGAGACAAGTTTCCCTCGAACCCTTGGGCTTAGGCAATCCTCTCGCCTCTGCCTCCCAAAGTGCTGGGATTACAGACATGAGCCACTGCACCCGGCCCATATCTGTATTTTTATTTATTTTATTTTATTTTATTTTTTTGAGTCGGAGTCTCACTCTTATCACCCAGGCTGGAGCACAGTGACACACTCATGGCCACTGCAGCCTCGATCTGCTGGGCTTAGGCAATCCTTCTGCCTCAGCCTTCCAAGTAGCTGGAACTAGAGGTACACACGACCACGCCCAGGTAATTTTTAGATTTATTGTAGAGATGAGGTCTCACCAAATTGTCCAGGGAGGTCTGGAAGCCATGACTTAGGCAATCCTCTCATCTCAGCCTCTCAAAGTGCTGGCATTATAGACCTGAGCCACCACGCCCAGCCTCCATATCTGTATTTTTAAAAGATCATTCTGTTGGGCACAGTGACTTGCACCTGGTCTCAGCTATTCAGGAGATTGAGACAGAAGGATTGCTTGCTTGAGTCTAGGAATTCAAGGCTGTGGTGGGCCATCATCACACCTGTGAATAGCCACTGTACTCCAGCCTGGGCAACATAGCCAGACCCCCCTGCCCTGCCTCTCTCTCTTTTTGCTTGGAAAATATAGTTTATTTAGAAAGTCAATTGGAGAGAGAGAGAGGAGATTCACCCACCTCCTCAAGGTTGTTTCCTAGCTTTGAACTCTTGGTCATAGTTCAAAGAGCCACGTGGCCAGACCAGAGTTTAACAAAGTAATGGCCGACCCCAACTCTTAAAAAAAAAAAAGACCATCCTGGCAGCAGTGTGGAGAATAGATGGAAAGGCAAAAGGAGAACTGGACAGGTCAGGTAAGAGGCTACCTGAGTGGTAGAGGTAAGAAATTCAGGTGCCTCAGTGCTAGAATTGGGATGGTAGAAAAGTGAATAGGTTTGAGAGAGATATATATATATTTTTTTGAGTTGGAGTCTCACTCCGTCGCCCAGACTGGAGTGCAGGGGCCGCTCCCGGCCACCGCAGCCTCGACCTGCTGGGTTCCGGCGATCCTTCCGCCTCAGCCTTCCGAGTAGCCGGAATTACAGGCGCGCGCTACCACGCCCGGCTAATTTTTTGATTTTATTGTAGAGATGAGGTCTCGCCTGCCCAGATGGGTCTCGAACCAGCGGGCTCAGGCAACCACTCACCTCAGCCTCCCAAAGGCGCGGGATTACAGGCTGAGCCACCGAGCCCGTCTGAGAGATATTTAAGAGTGAGAGTTAATGGGATCTGGGAAGCGTAAAGAATAAAATGGTGAAAAGCAATTATTTCTCATCTTTCTCACCAGAAGCATTGATCAGGGACCCACTGTATGAGCCAGGTATTGCACAGCTCCCTCCATTCTGCTCAAGTGGGAGGGGTGGCCGTCCCTCTAACAGCCATTCAGTTGATCATTGACACTTGCATTCTTTCAGCAAACACGTATGAAGCATCTTTCATGTGCCCTGCGCTGTACTGGGAGGCACTGGGAAACAAGTGCAAATGGCACACAGATGGTGTCTTGAAGTGGTACAGCAGACAGAGCACGGGCACAGGCAGGCATGGGCTCAAATTCCCACCCTTCCACCTCCTGGGAGAATTTGATTGAACTAACTTTAACCTTTCGGAGCCTCAGTTTCCTCGCTTGCAACATAGGAATAAAAATACCTGACTCCCAGGGCTGAAGTGTGGACGAATATGAACACACATAAAAGCAATTATGAATTCCTTTCACCCCACCCCAATCTCTCAACCCTCCAGGTTTAAGCATGCAGACCAAAACCAACTTCTAGAAATCAGGCTTGAGAAAACTTTGCTGAGTAGAAAACCCAGACAAAGTTGGTGTGCCCAATCATACTATATCCAGAACACATCAATTGCAGTCATTCTGGATGGGCAAGTTGTTGCCCTCTCAGGAAGCTTTTTTTTTTTTTTGAGTCGGAGTCTCACTCTGTCACCCAGGCTGGAGTGCAGTGGCATGCTCACAGCTACCGCAGTCTCGACCTTCTAGACTCAGGTGATCTTTGCGCCTCAGTCTTCCAAGTAGTCGAAATTACAGGCACATGCCATCACGCCCGGGTAATTTTTTGATTTATTGTAGAGATGAGGTCTTGTCAAGTTGCCCAGGCTGGTCTCGAACCTGTGAGCTCAGGCAATCCTCTCACCTTGGCCTCCTAAAGTGCTGAGATTATAGGTGTGAGCCACCCCACCAGGTCCAGGAAGCTTTTTTATTTGAGGACAAACAATAACTTGCTTGTCAAACAAAACTTGCTTTCTTCCCTATAGTGGAAGCAATTGTCTTATTTTCTCAAGGCTTGGAGGCCAGTCTACTGACCTTTCTGACATGAACCCACCAGTAGTGAGGCTAGCAGGCCAGGACTTGCTAAGGAGAGGTCTCTCTGGTGGCCTCCCAGAATCTTTCAAGTACCAACTCAGCATTTCCTCCTGTGCTCTATCATGGGCTGAATTAGGTGCTTTTTGTTCAGTCCTCCATGAACACTTTGTGGTCAACTCTTTTATCCTTCATGTCCAGCATTTGTCTCCTTTTTTCATGTTTTCCCATTTAATTTTCTAATGTCTTGTTATTTTACAGAAACAATGGCTGCTATGTCCCCCTCTATCCCTTGAGGACTGTAAACATGTTCATCTGAAAGTCTTTCTCAGGTTGCTGTATAGTTTCCATTTTGTCTGGAATGAATTCATCTCTTGATTGTTGATTTTGCTTGGCTGTGTATCTTAGCGAATATTGGTTGCATGCCCATCTCGAGTGCACTTTTCTGCTCTTGATCACCCAATCTCTCTGCTGCACTCTTTCTCCCTTGTCTAGCAGTTTCTGGTTGCCTCCATCTAGTCCCTCCTAGTCCGGAACTGAGTCTCAGGTTGGTGTCCTGGACTCCCATCTAATACTGGGCTCGCTACCCATAGAGGGAAAATGCAATTTCAGGCATCGAGTTGCTGGAAAAACGGGCCCAGGTCTGGGTTTCTCTATCTTCCAAGAAACTCACCTTTATAAGCCACAGGTCCAAATAGCTGCCAACTGCAAATTTATTAGCTTCCTTTTACAGGTGCAAGGTATACGTGCGAGTGCCTGTCTATGCATATGGGTGTGTGTGAATAAAAAAGAGACCCTTCCCCAGGCCCTGATTTGAAGCAGGGGGCCCTGAGTCTGGTCTTGCACCTTGTTGGTTCTCTTCCATGTGGTTATTACTTAAAAGCCCAATTCCTGTTCATCTCTGCTTGCCTTCCCAGCCAGGGCCCTGTGGGCGCATTTATCACTCATGTATATGTTTTGTTTCTACTATACAGAATTTTTTTTTTTTTTGAGTTGGAGTCTCACTCTGTAGCCCAGGCTGGAGTGCAGCGGCACACTCACGGTCACCCCAGCACCCCTGCTGGGCTTCTGGTGATCCTTCCGCCTCACCCTTCCAAGTAACTGGAACTACAGGTGCATGCTACCATGCCTGGCTAATTTTTACTTATTGTAGAGACGAGGGCTCACCAAGTTGCCCCAGCTGGTCTCAAAACCTCAGGCTCCGGCATCCACTTGCTTCAGCCTCCCAAAGTACTAGGATTACAGGCTGAGCCACTGAGCCCGGCCTACAGAGATACTTATGACATTATTTAGTGTGGCTGTTTTATTTTTTTCCCTTTCTATTTTCATACTTATCTGTCATTTCATATATTTGGAGCAGGGATAAGCTTCAAAGCATAATCCTGCAATAGTGTCATTTTGGTTTTTTGTTGCTGTTTTATTTTTAAGAGAGATGGTCTCACTGTGTTGCTCAGGCTGGATCCAAACTACTGGACTCAAGTCATCCACCCACCTCAGTCTGCCTAGTAGCTGGGATTATAGTCACACACACCTGGCTATTTTCATCTGAAGTCTCCCACACCCTCTGCGTTTACCTCTGTTAGAGCACCTGTTACGTAGTATTATAACTGTCTACATGGCTGACACTATCACCTGCTGAAAATCATATGTCAAGTGGCAGAACCAGGATTTGAACCTCAGCAAGTCTTGTCTAGAACACTAAGAGATACATCCTAGCCGGGCTCAGTGGCTCAGCCTGTAATCCCACGCCTTTGGGAGGCTGAGGTGAGTGGATTGCCTGAGCCCGCGGGTTCGAGACCCACCTGGGCAGCAAGACCTCATCTCTACAATAAATCAAAAAATCAGCTGGGGTGGTAGCACACGCCTGTAATTCCGGCTACTCGGAAGGCTGAGGCGGAAGGATCACCGGAGCCCAGCAGGTCGAGGCTGCTGTGGCCGGGAGCGGCTACTGCACTCCAGTCTGAGCGACTGAGTGAGACTCCAACTCAAAAAAAAAAAAAAAAAAAAAGCGATACATCCTCATTCATCTCCCAGTCCTTAGTGCCTTTCACAAGCTCTGGCACAAAATAGGTGCTCAGTTAATGTTTGTTGAGTGACTTAACCTTATACTTCCACCACTGTCTTTCTGATTTATCATAATCCTCTTTTACTTCTTTTTCCCTAAATCTAACAGTATCTCTCAATTTAGAAATGCAAAGAGGCTGGGGCACAGTGGCTCACGCCTATAACCCCAGAACTTTGGGAGGTCGAGGTGTGAGGACTGCCTAAGCCCAAGGGTTCCAGACCAGACTGGGCAACTTGGTGAGACCTCATCTCTACAATAAACCAAAAAATTAGCTGGGTGTGGTGGCGCATGCCTGTAGTTCTTGGAAGACTGAGGTGGAAGGATCGCCTGAGCCCAGCACGTCGAGGCTCCAGTCTGGGCGACAGAGTGAGATTCTGACTTTAAAAAAAAAAGAAAGAAAGAAATGCAACGTAAGTGAACTCTTTTAATTTTTTTGAGTTGGAGCCTCACTCCGTCTCCCAAGATGAGGTCTCGACAACTTGCCCAGGCTGGTCTCGAACCTGTGGACTCAGGCAATTCTTTCAGCTTGGCCTCCCAAAGTGCTAAGACTATAGGTGTGAGCCACTGCACCCAGCCTACTCTTTTCAATAAAGACCATTGGGTAAATGTATAACCCAATTTGAAGTAAGTTGTATCCAAGCCATTTCATATATAAAACATCACAAATCATGCACTTTAAAAAAAAGTTTTAAAACTCAGTTATCCTGAGTTGTAGCAAGGAAAATACAGTCATTGCCAGACCATGATTTGTATAAAATGCTTTGTGACTCAGTCAACCACCTGCTGACCTCACGATGCAAACCTTAGCAGGCCTTACCCCGCCTGTGGTTTTTCTCCACTGTTTTTGTAGCTTTCATTTAAAATAATATTCACTTGAACCTCCAATGAAACCAGGCCTTTGTTCTCTTCCCCCTGTTGTTCCTCTTGCAGAACTGACAATACAAGCATTTTCTCTGGCTCTGGTTAAGTACATCCCATTATCAAGGGGACCCAAGGACCTTCTGGTCTCTGGGCTTTTACCACTCCCGCTCCCCCGGTCACCCACAAACAGACATTAGGAACAACAGTGTGTAAATCATCATCCTTGGCGTTATCATCATCACGATAGCCACCACTTGCTGAACCCTTACTATGGGGCAGGTACTCTATTGCACTTTTTAAAAAAATTTTTTTAAATTTGTTTTGAGTTGGAGTCTCACTCTGTCGCCCAGACTGGAGTGCAGTGGCCTCTCCTGGCCACCGCAGCCTTGACCTGCTGGGCTCCAGCGATCCTTCCGCCTTAGCCATCCGAGTAGCCGGAATTACAGGCATGTGCTACCACGCCCGGCTGATTTTTTGTAGAGATGAAGTCTCGCTGCCCAGGCGGGTCTTGAACCCGCGGGCTCAGGCAATCCACTCATCTCGACCTCCCAAAGGTGCAGATTACAGGCTGAGCCACCGAGCCCGGCTTCTATTGCACTTTTATATGAATTACTAATTTGTGTCATCTTCATTGTCATAACAACTCTATGGAGTAGATACTACAATTTTCTTTTTATACATAATGAAATTGAGGCTCAAAGTGAAGAAACATATCCAGAGCTACAGAGAGCTACAAGAGGTAAAGATGGGATTCAAAACCAGGTCATGCTGGGCGTGGTGGTGCATGCCTATAATTCCAGGATTTTGGGAGGCCTAGGTGAGCGGATTGCCTGAGCCCACAGTTTCAAGATCAGCCTGGGCAAGCTGTCCAGACCTCTTCTCTACACTAAATCAAAAAATTAGCTGTGGAAGGCTGAGGCAGAAGGATTGCCTGAGCCCAGCAGATCAAGGCTACAGTGGCCGTGAGCGTGCCACTGCACTCCAGCCTGAGTGAGACTTCAACTCGAAAAAAAAAAAAAAACCAGACCGGGCTCGGTGGCTCGACCTGCAATCCCAGCACTTTGGGAGGCCAAGGTGAGTGAATTGTCTGAGCCTGTGGGTTCAAGACCTGCTTGGGCAACTTGGCAAAACCTCGTCTCTACAATCAATCAAAAATTAGCCGGGAATGGTGGCACGTGTCTGTAATTCCAGCTATTTGGAAGGCTGAGACGAAAGAATCACTGCTGTGGTGGCCATGAACATGCCACTGCACTCCAGCCTGGCTGACAGAGACCCCACCTCAAAAAAAACCCAAACCAGGTCATTTTTAGGTTTGAATTCTCAGAGTATCCCAGGCTAAATATACAGCACAGTGTGTACAATACACACTCACAGAAATATTCCAATTGAATTGCAGCTACTTGATATAAGATCATATTTTATAGACGTTTAAACACTTGTTAATTATTTTATTATCAGGCAATCCTTCCGCCTCAGCCTTCCACAGCTACTTTTCACCTTCTGGAGTCAATATATATTTTTGATGCATCTGATACTTTGGTCAGCCCTTGAAAAATTCGCAGGATCTATGAGCTAGGCCTATGGTTCCTAACAAGTAAAAATGCCATCAAATTGTAGCATCATTTAAAGAATGTAGACATGCTACTCCCTGGAAATTCTTATTGTGGGAGAATAGAAAATGAGTATGTTTTAAAATTGAACTTTTTGTTTTGAGGTCATTATAGATTCACATGCAAGTTGTAATAAATAATAGAGCACCCATGTAACCTTTACCCAATTTCTCCCAATGGTAACAACTTGCAAAAACTATAGTACAATTTCCCAATCAGGAGGTTGAGGTTGGTAGAATTCACTGACTTTAGCTCTTTTAACACTTAGAATTCATATACCATAAAAGTAACCTATTTAAACTCTACGTTCAATGATTCTGGTATATTCAGAGCTTACAACCATCAGCACTAATTCAAGAACATTTTCCTCCCCTTAGAAAGAAGCTTTCTACCTACGTGCAGTCACTGCTGTCTCTTCTCCCACCTCTGTCCCCTGCCAACCCTAGACAATCATGAATCTACTTTCTATCTTTATACATTTGCCTATCCTGGGCATTTCATGTAAATGGAATCACATAACATGTGGTCTTCTATGTCTGGTTTTTTCACTTAGCATAATGTTTTCCAGGTTGATCCATGTTATAAAATATCAGAATTTCATTTCTTTCTTTCTTTTTTTTTTTTTTTTTTTTGAGTTGGAGTCTCACTCTGTCACCCAGGCTAGAGTGCAGTGGCAAGCTCATGGCCACCCCAGCGTCAACCTGCTGGGCTCCAGCGATCCTTCCGCCTCAGCCTTCCAAGTAGCTGGAACTACAGGTGCACGCTACCATGCCTGGCTAATTTTTGATTGATTGTAGAGACAAGGTCTCGCCAAGTTACCCGGACTGGTCTCGAACCCATGGGCTCAGACAATTCACTAGCCTTGGCCTCCCAAAGTGCTGGGATTACAGGCTGAGCCACCGAGTCCAGCCAGTAGAATAATTTTAAACATTTTGAATGTATTTGATTAAGTGAATGTGACAAGGTGTTTTCTGCATTTTTATTTTTGAGTCAGGGTCTCATTCTATCACCCAGGCTGGAGTGCAGTAGCATGACCATGACGATTATGGCTCATGATAGCCTAACCTCCTGGGCTCAGGCAATCCTTCCACCTCAGCATCCTGAGTAGCTGGGACTACAGGTGCATGCTACACTCCTGGCTTTTTTGTTTTGTATAGACGAGGTTTTGCTATGTTCCCCAGGGTGGTCTTGAACTCCTGGGCTCCAGTAATCCTCCCATCTCAACCTACCAAAGTGCTGGGATTACAGGTGTGAGCCACCGCGCCTGGCACATTTTTATATTAGAATAGAAAAGAACATGTATTTTATGTGTATTTTATTATATTATGTACTCACTTATTCACACACTTTCTGAGCACCTTTGCTATTCCAGCTACCAGGAGGTACAGAGATAAAGAAGAAACCAGAGAGTCAATCATCAGAGGTGGCATAGATGAGCTGCTATAGTCAGGTTCCTAGTGTTTTTGTAGAAGATTGCTTCTGACATAACTTACTATCCAGATGGCTCATCTCCATTCCTGGCAGGGGCAGAAAAGACAATGAGACAAGGACCCTGATCTCCAGTAACTCCCTGTCTAGCGGGGGAGACAAACACACAAACACATCATTGCAATCCAGTGGTGGTCATCAGTCCCTAGAGCTATGGGAGCACAGGGGAGGGAACAAGTCATTCTGCTGAATATCAAGGAAGAGTGCATGAAGCGGTGACATTTGAACTTGGCCTTTTTTTTTTTTGAGTTGGAGTCTCACTCTGTCGCCCAGACCGGAGTGCAGTGGCCGCTCCCTGCCACCGCAACCTCGACCTGCTGGGCTCCGGCGATCCTTCCGCCTCAGCCTTGAAAGTAGCCGGAACTACAGGTGCGCGCTACCATGTCTGGCTAATTTAAAAAAATTTATTGTAGAGATGAGGTCTCGCCAAGTTGCCCAGGTAAGTCTTGAACCTGTGGGTTCAGGCATTCCTCTCACCTTGGCCTCCCAGAGTGCTGGGATTATAGATGTGAGTCACTGTGCCTGGCTGTTTTTGTTTTTTTAGTTGGAGTCTTACTCTGTTGCACAGGCTGGAGTACGGTGGCACACTCACCACTACTGCAGCCTGAGCCTGCTGGGTTCAGGCGATTCTTCTGCCTCAGCCTTCCAAGTGGCTGTGATCACAGGCATGCACCACCACACCCGACTAATTTTTTTTTTTTTGAGTCGGAGTCTTACTCTGTCACCCAGGCCGGAGTGTAGTAGCGCACTGCTCAGGGCTACCGCAGCCTCGACCTGCTGAGTTCAGGCTATCCCTCTGCCTCACTCAGCCTTCCAGGTAGCTGGAACCACAGGCATGCGCCACCAGTCCCGGTTAATTTTTTGATTTATTGTAGAGACAAGGTCTTGCTATGTTGCTCAGGCTGGTCTCGAACCCCTGAACTCAGGCAATCCTCTTGCCTCCGCCTCCCGAAGTGAAGGAATTACAGGTTTGAGCCCCGCCGGGAAGCATGACTTTTAACTGATGTAAAGGGCATCTTTAGACCTCAAGAGAAGTCAGGTCCTCTACAGAGGCTATGCTGGAACTCTCCTTCCCACTGCTCAGTCCCCATTTCCTGCAAGGCAAGAAAGAGCCCTTAGCTATGCACAGCCATCACTCACTGGGCTACTGCAGCCATGTGGGAGATATGCTGGAGCTTCCACCTGGGATAATTCTGCCAATCTCACAGCCCAGGCAAGAAGAAACCTAGAAAACAAGGTAGAAAGTCTTGGAAAAGCATTTGTCTGAGATATAAGAAGGCTTGATTCCCGGTGATTTAAGTAAAAAAGAATTTGTTCAGAGTATTTCACAGAATCCGGAGGAGGATGCGCGGTTGCTCCTGGACTCTGGTAGCTGGAAAGTTAGGAGTAGGTGCTTTTCTTGGACTCTAGAGGCTTTTTCTCTGTGTCTGCTGCATTCCGGCTTTTTTTTTTTTTTTAAGTTGTACTCTCACTCTGCCACCCAGCCTGGAGTGCAGTGGCACGCTCACGGCCACCTCAGCTTCTAAAGGCTGGGCTCAGGCAATCCTTCTGCCTTAGCCTTCCAAATAGCTGGAACTACAGGCGCATGCTGCCACGCCTGGCTAATTTTTTGATTTATGAGGTCTCACCAAACTGTCCAGGCTGGTCTCGAACCCCTGGGCTCAGGCAATCCTCTCACCTCGACCTCCAAAAGTGGTGGGATTATAGGCGTGAGCCACTGCGCCCGGCGCATTCTAGGCTTCTACGTCTGTGTGTTTCTACGGAGGAGGTTTGGGAGCATATTAAAAGCCCCATAAAAACACGCACTGCGTATTGTGGTGGTGTCTGGAGGGTAGTTAGCCGAGGGAACTGGGTCTCTTTCTCTGCTAACAACTCCTGTCATCCTGGTCAAGCTCCTTCCCTTTGCTGGGTAAAGAGCAGGAGGCTGGGTTCGATCACCGGTTCTCAATTGGAATTTCCCCCAAGTGGTAACGAGGTCAATCCGTAGCTATTTGTAGGCTTTCAAAAAGTCTTCTAAAAGGCTCTGCCTGCTGACGAAAGCTGTCGAGTTTCTTTGCTCTCGGCTAGCATTATACCAACCCAGGCTAGTAACACTGCTACGCGCATGCTGATCAGAAGCTCTGATTGGCTGATGGTGACGTAACGGGAAGTTCAGGAACGTGATTGGCTGGCGCCGCTGCGGGCTGAGCCGCACCCCAGGAAGGTGTGTTGGACGTGGAGGGAGCATGCCTGGAATAGGAGTCAAAGTACGCGGGGGACAACCGACCAACATCTTTTAAAGCATGGTGGGGACCGTGTTTTTAAATAACGAAGAGAGTCTTGAAGAGAGTGAGAACTAGGCTCCGTCCTCAGGTCCTGCTGAGTTCTTTTGCGTTGCTTCTGCCTCCTCCCGTCCCAGGTGTCTCCAGAGGGCCGGAGGGCGAGGCCGAGGTTCGCAGACAAGTGCTGACGCGCACCCCTTCACGAGCTGGTCTCTACTCTGCCTAAACCTGCTCTCTGCAGCCCGGAGGCGGGCAGCTGGTCTGCTGCTTTCTCCTGCAGCTCACTCCAGGTTGAGGAACAGGGTCCCTCCTTGCTCCTGGTGACCACAATGTCAGCGTCTCAAGCTGTGGCCTCATTCAGCGGCAGGCATCGCCATTACGAATTCTCTGAGCAGAGCAGAGCCACCGCGGGAGAATAAAAATAACAAGGGACACAAAGTGTTGTTGTTTTTTTAACAGGAAGAGTCACTAGGGATTGGGGACTGGCTCACCTGGTGAGTCACTGTGCTTTCGCTCCTCTTGGCTGGCTACCAGAAGAGAAGGGAACAGATGAAATAACCTGTGGCTTCCGGGGACACGACCGGCATTTTAGAAAGGCCCTGGGTTTGCCGAAAGCAGCACAGCATGCAGGGAAGCTGGTGGAGGTTGGGATGCTATGCTTGGCTCACAGCGGGCTTGCTGTTTGACTTTGGACTCTCCTTGGTCTCTGTTGCCTCGTCTGTTTAAATGGGGGAGTGCAACGCAATCGTCTCTAGCCTTTTCCAGCTCAGTCTGTCTCTCCTAATGGAACACTGGTGTTTCATGAGCTGGACGGTGTTTTAATGTTGCCGGGCGTGGTGGCTCAGGCCCCTAATCCCAGCACTTTGGGAGGCCAAGGCTAGAGGATTGCCTGAGTCCAGGGGTTCGAGACCAGCCTGGGCAACTTGACAAGACCTCATCTCTACAATAAATAAAAAAATTAGCAGGGTGTGGCGGCACACACCTGTGGTTACAGCTACTTGGAAGTCTGAGGTGGAAGAATCATCTGAGCCCCAAAGGTCGAGGCTGTGGTGGCTGTGAGTGTGCCACTGCATTTCAGGCTGGGGAATAGAGCGAGACTCTGACTCAAAAAAATAAAAATAAAAATAAGTTTTAATGTTAATAATATTAAGAATACGTGTCCTTTATTAAGCCTCCTACTAAGTGAGGCACTGTGTCACAGGCTTTTTTTTTTTTTAATGTTTACATTTTATTAATGGAAAGATACTCCCCCTACACAAATATTTTCATTTATTTTCTTTCTCTGAGGAAGTCTCACTCTGTTGCCCAGGCTGGAGTGCAGTGGCACGTTCATGACCACCACAGCCTCGAACTGCTGGGCTCAGGCTATCCTTCCACCTCAGCCTTCCAAGTGGTACAGGTATGCACCACCAGGCCTGGCTTTTTTTTTTTTTTTTTTGAGTTGGAGTCTCATTCTGTAACCCAGGCTGGAGTGCAGTGGCACACTCACAGCCACCGCAGCCTCGACCTGCTGGGTTTGACGATCCTTCTGCCTCAGCCTTCCAAGTAGCTGGAACTACAGGCTTGCACTATCATGCCCAGCTTATTTTTTTATTTATTGTAGAGACAACGTCTTGCCATGTTGCTCAGGCTGGTCTTGAACCCCTGAGCTCCGGCAATCCTCTTGCCTCAACCTCCCAAAGTGCTGGGATTACAGGCTTGAGCCACCGCACCCGGCCCACTAAATTTGAGAATAGCTTTTCCCAGTAGGTTCTTTTTTTTTTTTTTTTTTTTTTTTGAGTTGGAGTCTCACTCTGTCGCCCAGACTGGAGTGCAGTGGCCGCTCCTGGCCCCCGCAGCCTCGACCTGCTGGGCTCCGGCGATCCTTCCGCCTCAGTCTTCCAAGTAGCTGGAACTACAGGCGTGCGCTACCACGCCCAGCTGATTTTTTGACTTACTGTAGAGATGAGGTCTTGCTGCCCAGGCGGGTCTCGAACCCACGGGCTCAGGCGATCCACTCACCTCAGCTTCCCAAAGGGGCGGGATTACAGGCTGAGCCACCGAGCCAGGCTCCCAGTAGGTTCTTTATTGTCTCTATCTTAAAGACAGAAAGCAGGTTCTATGTGATTTAGTAATGTGCCCACTCTTGCATATTTCATATTCTTGATTTCATATTCTTTCAGACTCGAAAGCCCTCCACGTGTGATTTTGTTTGTAAATTTGCTAAAAAAAAAACAAGCAAGCTACTTGATGACTGTCAAGTACTAGCAGAACACCCAAACCTATTGGCAATGAGTAGCAATGAAGAACTCAGACACACGATCCTGAGTAGCACAACAGCTTGTGTTCTCTGTGAGATTTCATTAATTTATAACAGTATGAACAGTTAATTAAGCAGAATGTTTCTTGGCCAACCTAGTAAAATCCATCAATGTGTTCAGAACTAAATCATGGTCCATACAATGAGAAATAGAAATATGAGTGTTTTATCATCTGCATATGAAAGAAGCTATGACTTCCAGGTGTTCTGCCACCTAAAACAGGTTTGAGCACCCTTGTTCTCCAAGTCTGTGAATGCATCCTTTATGCAAAGGAAAACTTCCTGGACAAAACAGAGTAAGGGAAAGCCCTCTCACCACCCAAGAAATTCCAGCCCTGGCAGTTGTTTCCGTCTCTTCCTTGGGAATCAGAAGGTGCTCTGCACTCGGAAAGGTCTCCATCAAACCAAGCTGCCAAGCAGGCCCTCCACCCTACCAACAAAGGCAGAGATTCATTACCAGAATGGCTATTACCTGGATGGGCAAGATGTGCCAAAGGCAGAAAAGGAAGCACTTTCCATAAATCTGCCACATGCAAGACTGTCCCTGGACCTTAGCTCTCTCCTGGTGAGGTTTATCTTAGTCTGTTTGGGCTGCTGTAACAAAATGCCTCAGACTGGGTGGCTTATACACAAATGAAATTTATTTTGTATAGTCTGGAGGCTGGGAAGTCCAAGACCAAGGTGCTGGCAGATTCGGGGTCTAGTGAGGGCTTTCTGGTTCATGGAGGGCCGTCTCACTGCAACCTCGAATGGAGAAGGAGGAGAAGTCTCTCTGGGGTCCACTTTGTAGAGGGGCACTAATCTGCTCTCATGCCTAATCACCCCCCAGGCCCTACCTCCTAATACTGTCACCTTGGGGGTGAGGATTTTTTTTTTTTTTGAGTTGGAGTCTCACTCTGTCGCCCAGACTGGAGTGCAGTGGCCACTCCCGGCCACCGCAGCCTCGACCTGCTGGGCTCCGACGATCCTTCCGCCTCAGCCTTCCAAGTAGCTGGAACTACAGGCGCGTGCTACCACGCCCGGCTAATTTTTTTAAAATTTATTGTAGAGAGGAGGTCTCGCCAAGTTGCCCAGGCGGGTCTCGAACCCACGGGCTCAGGCAATCCACTCACCTCAGCCTCCCAAAGTGCAGGATTACAAGCTGAACCACCGAGCCCAGCTGAGGATTTCAACATATGAATTTTGATGGGTCAACAGGGGGTGGGAGGGTACAAACATTCGTACCATAGTGAGGCTCAAACTATGCCCCCCAAAACTCTTCTGATTACTATCACTGAAGGATCTCTGTTCACTTCCCACATTCGTTGGAGGCTTTGAAGCTCTAGTCACCCTCTTTCTTTCTGTCACATTTTCTGCTACCAGCCTGGTGATTTCTGGTATCCATGTGAACAACTTACCCCTCAGTTATGTTTTTCAGGACAGTGTTACAATTCCATAAGGTGGCCAGGACCTGGCCATTCTGCAATCACATCTCCAACACTTATAGGCAAACTGTTATACATTTTAAGAGATGTGTGTGCTGAGCTTTATTTCAATTTTTTTTTTTTTTGAGTAAGAATCTCACTCTGTCGCTGAGACTGGAGTGCAATGGCACACTCATGACCACTGCAGCTCCACCTGCTGGGCTCAGGTGATCCTTCTGCCTCAGTCTTCCAAGCAGCTGGAACTACAGGCACATACCACCACACCTGGCTAACTTTTTGATTTATTGTAGAGATGAGGTCTCGCCAAGTTGTCCAGGCTGGTCTCGAACCCAAGGGCTCAGGCAATTCTCTCAACTTGGCCTCCCAAAGTGATGGGATTATAGGCGTGAACCGTTGTGCCCAACCAATGTGCTGAGTTTTAAAATAAAGTCACGTCAGTGCACTGGTGGAAGTGACTTACCTCAGATTCAGATGTAATGTTTATGTACTCAGCTCCTAATGTGAGCAAGGTGCTACTGTCTGTGTTGTCCCATTTGATCCTAAAGCTAACCATTTGAGCAACATTATTCACAAGAGTCAAGATATGGAAACAACCTAAGTGTCTGTTGGCAGATGAACAGATAAAGAAATGTGATATGTGTGCACATATATACAGTCAAGTACCGCATAACAATGTTTCAGTCAACAATGGATCGCATATGTGACAGTGGTCCCTTAAGATTAAAATACTGTATTTATATTATACCTTTTCTTTTCCTGTTTTTTTTTCAAAGAGAAGTGTGTGCGTACCACAGTTACCAAAAACAAAAATGGTAACTATGTGAAGTGATGGATTTGTTAATTACCTTGACTGTGGTAATCATTTAACATTGTATATGTATATCAAATTATCATGTTTTATACCATAATTACATATAATTTTTGTCAATTATACCTCAGTGAAGCTGGAAGAAAAAAAAGATAACCAGTTGAGCTTTTACTTTCTTATTTGGAGCTAATCTAGCTAAAAGGGTCTTGGGCATTTCCAAAAAAAGAGTTGAAGGGCTGCTACTGCTGTCTGGATTAATATTGCTACCGTTTTACAGATAAGAAAATGGAGCATTGGCCCATGCCAGTG
This sequence comes from Cephalopachus bancanus, assembly GCA_027257055.1. Taxonomy (NCBI): domain Eukaryota; kingdom Metazoa; phylum Chordata; class Mammalia; order Primates; family Tarsiidae; genus Cephalopachus; species Cephalopachus bancanus. The sequence continues at coordinate 2,698,263 of JAPVLO010000200.1, forward strand.
CTGACATGTCTCCTCTTTTTTTCTCCCTTCTTTCTCTAATAAACTTTGTTTAAAAAGAAAAGAAAACTCCAGGTATGGTGGCTCAATGCCTGTAACCCCAGCACTTTGGGAGGTTGAGGCAAGAGGACTGCCTGAGCTCATGGGTTTGAAAACAGCCTGGCCATGTTGACAAGACCTCATCTCTACAATAAACCAAAAAATTAGCTGGGCGTGGTGTTGCACGCCTGTAGTTCCAGCTACTTGGAGAGCTGAGGCAAGAAGGATCGTCGAACCCAGCAGGTCGAGGCTGCAGTGGCCATCATCGTGCTGCTGCATTCTAGCTCGGGTGACAGAGTGAAACTCCTATCAAAAAAAAAAGAAAACTGAGCATTAGCATAAATGATGTCCCCAAGACCACACAGCAAGTGACATTATGGGAACTTGAACATAAGACTAGGAGGTTTAGTGAGGAAACTGCAAAATGGAAATATTAACAACTTACCAGGCAAGTTTATTGTAAGGAAAACGATACAACGCATGAAAAGTACAGGCATTGAGGAAGTACTTAACCAGAATGACCTCCCCTCCCTTCTGACTTCAAATCCAGAGCTCAATCCATTGTACCACACTACCTTTTCATTAGTGGAATTCTTCAGAGAGGACATTCTTTTTTTTTTTTTTTTTTTTTTTTTTTTTTATAATCAGTATTTTTTATTATCGTTTTGTAGGGTACAGTTAAGGGTTAGGTGTACAATTACGTTTCATTCAGGCACCCTATTGATAAGAGGTGTTTTCCCAGTCCCAGATAGATATTGGCTACTGTTAATCCCATCCCCCCCCCATAATTTCCCAGTACCATCAGTCATTTTCTTATAGTATTACATTGGATGTTCAAGGTCCATTATATGAGTGAAAACATGTGATATTCTGATCTTTGTTTCTGTGAGAGGTCACTCAGTATTATAGACTCTAGTTCCATCCAGGTAGCTGCGAAATCCATGATTTTGTTCTTTTTCATGGCTGCGTAGTATTCCATCGTGTATATGGAGAGGACATTCTATGAAAGCCTTAGCATGGATCATGCCAACCCTTGCAGGGTAGGTATTATTATCTCCAACATCAAGAAAAGGAAAGGCAACTTCTTAGAGGTCAAATGCTCTCCTAGGGTCACCCAGTAGGGTTGGGATTTGAACCTCAGGTCTTATTACCCACAGAGGCCACAGCTTTCAGGGGAAACCACATAGTCCCTTTCTGAGTTATTACGTTTCTTTTTTTTTTTTTTTTTGAGTTGGAGTCTCACTCTGTCACCCAGACTGGAGTGCAGTGGTTGCTCCCGGCCACCGCAGCCTCAACCTGCTGGGCTCCGGCGGTCCTTCCGCCTCAGCCTTCCAAGTAGCTGGAACTACAGGCACGCGCTACCACACCCAGCTAATTTTTTGATTTATTGTAGAGATGAGGTCTCGCCAAGTTGCCCAGGCGGGTCTCGAACCCGTGGGCTCAGGCAATCCACTCACCTCAGCCTCCCAAAGGCACGGGATTACAGGCCAAGCCACCTAGCCCGACTGATAAGTAAGTTTCTAAAGGCAACAGCATAGAAAGAATATGTATTTCCTTTGGACAAGTTAATACTATGTGGAGACCATTTGGAAACTGGAAAGTGGGAATGCTTTCTCCTCTGTCCTATGAATAAAAAGGAAAAAATGAGAAGAGTGTTGTCTACATACATACATATGTATGTAATTCTGTGTAAAATAAGCATGTGTTTCAAGGTTTATACACCAACCAGATGGAACCCCTTAGTAATATATATATTCCCCTAGACAGGGTCTTGCTCGCCACAACCCTGAGCTAATTTTTAAAAATTTTTTTGTAGAGACTAGGTCTCACTATGTTGCCAAAGCTGAGTCTTAAACTCTTGGGGTCAAGCAGTCCTCCTGTTTCAGCCTCCCAAAGTTCTGAGATTACAGGTGTGAGTCACTGTGTCTGTACGTATTTTTATAAATAGTTAAGCACTTAAAAAATTCTCATTCTTTTATTGGAAAAACATTTCATGCTTTTTTTGCCTTGAATAAAAATATCTAGAAAACATATGTTTGTTGTTCTAGTTAAGTAAAACCACTGACATTTCTAATTTGGGCTATCTCTGGCTGTACTCCAATAAAAGTATTGAAAATATCACCCAAACCTCTCCCTGATCGGCTGTATTGGAAATGGGTCACCGCCCAGTGAATTCACAGTTATCTTCTCTAATTAGCTTCATATTCTGAAATAGCTTCAAATTTTGAAAAACACATTAATTACAGCATATGGTCCTCCCAAAAAGGAAATCTTAGAATTATCTTTGAGCTAAGAAAGATGCATAATAAGGTTACATTAAACAACTAGAATGTACTTACCAAGACAAACCTAAATCGAATCCCCTGTACTAGGGATCAAATCAGGTCTAAATAAGTATTTAAATCACAATATAAATACATTAGATGAAAACATTCAATCGAGGTCTTTTTTTTTGTTTTGTTTTTGAGTCGGAGTCTCACTCTGTCGCCCAGACTGGAGTGCAGTGGCCGCTCCCAGCCGCCGCAGCCTTGACCTACTGGACTCCGGCAATCCTTCCGCCTCAGCCTTCCAAGTAGCCGGAATTACAGGCACGTGCTACCATGTCCGGATGAGTTTTGATTTATTGTAGAGATGAGGTCTCGCCAAATTGCCCAGGTGGGTCTCGAACCCGCGGGCTCAGGCAATCCACTCACCTCAGCCTCCCAAGGCACGGGATTACAGGCTGAGCCACCAAGCCCGGCTGAGGTCTTTTTTTTTTTTTTGAGTTGGAGTCTCACTCTGTCACCCAGGCTAGAGTGCAATGACACACTCATGGCCACCACAGCCTCAACCTGCTGGGCTCAGACGATCCTTTCTGCTTCAGCCTTCCAAGTTGCTGAAACTACGGTGCACATCACCATGCTCAGCTTATTTATTTATTTATTATTAATTAATTAATTAATTATTAAGAGACAATGTCTCACCAAGTTGCCCAGGCTGGTCTCGAATCCCTGGTCTCATGTAATCCTCTTGCCTCGGCCTCCCAAAGTGCAGACTTGAGCCACCACGCCCAGCCTAAGGTCTTTGAATTAAGACTTATATTAAGGCCACGTGCAGTGGCTCAAGCCTATAATCCCAGCATTTTGGGAGGCCGAGGGGAGAAGACTGTCTGAGCCCATGGGTTCGAGACCATCCTGGGCAACTTGGTGAGCCCTCATCTCTACAATAAATCAAAAATTAGCCGGGCATGGTGGCACATGCCTGTAGTTCCAGTTACTTGGAAGGCTGAAGCAGAAGGATCACCTGAGCAGGTCAAGGCTGCGGTTTACATGAGCACGCCATTTGCACTTCAGCCTAGGTGACAGAGTGAGACTTCAATTAAAAAAAAAAAAGACATATTAGCCGGGCACAGCGGCCCAAGCCTGTAACCCCAGCACTTTGACCAGGCACAGTGGCTCAAGCCTATAATCCCAGCACTTTTGGAGGCTGAGGCAAGAGGACTGTCTGACCCCACAGGTCTGAGACCAGCCTGGGCAACATGGTGAGACCTCATCTCTACAATAAATTAAAAAATTAGCTGGGCATGGTAGCATGTACTTGTAGTTCTGGCTACTTGGAAGGCTGAGGTGGAAGAATCATCTGAGCCCAGCAGGTCAAGGCTGCGGTGGCCATGAGTGTGCCACTGCATTCCAGCCAGGGTGACAGAGTGAGACTACAACTCCCAAAAAAAAAAAAAAAATCCCAGCACTTTTGGGAGGCTGAGATGAGAGGATTGACCGAGCTCAGGGGTTCGAGACCAGCCTGGGCAACTTGGTGAGACCTTGTCTCTAAAACACATCAAAAAATAAAGGCCGGGCATTATGGCACACACCTATAATCCCAGCACTTTCGGCGGCCAAGGCAAGAGGATTGTTGAGCCCCCAGATTCGAGATCAGCCTGGGCAACATGGAGAGACCTCATCTCTACAATAAAATAAAAAAATTAGCCAGGTGTGGTAGTGCGTGCCTATAGTTCCAGCTACTTGGAAGGCTGAGACTGAAGGATTGCCAGAGCCCAGCAGGTTGACACTGGAGTGGCCGTGAGTGTGCCACTGCACTCTAGCCTGGGTGACGAAGTGAGCTTCCAACTCAAAAAAGAAAAAAAATGGTAACTCCTTCGGGTCCCCTCCTACTGTGGGAGCTTTTCTGTCCTCTCAATAAATCCTGCTTTAAAAAAAAAACCAGGTGTGGCACCTTGCATCTGTAGTTCCAGCAACTTGGAAGGCTAAGGTGGAAGGATCACCTTAGCCCAGGAGGTTGAGGCTGCAGGGGCTATGAGCGTGCCACTGTACTCCAGCCCAGGCGACAGAGTGAGACTCCAACACACACACACACACACACACACACACACACACACACACACACACACACACACAAACACACACACACACACACGACTTATATTAGACTCCTATTTGGTTTCAATCAGGTTTTGGTTGTTGTTATTTTTGTTGTTTTAGAAATGAGGTCTTGCTCTGTCTCCCAGGCTAGAGTGCAGTGGCATAATCATAATTCACGCTTTGAACTCTGGGCTAAAGCAATCCTCCCTCTCAGCCTCCGGAGTAGTTAGGACTACAGGCACATGATATCACACTTGGCTAATTTAATTAATATTTTTGTAGAAAGAGGGTCTTGCTATATTGCCCAAGCTGGTCTTAAACTCCTGACCTCAAGGGATCCTCCCACCTTGGCCTCCCAAAGATGTGGGATCACAGGTTTCAGTCACTGTGCCTACCTCATCAATGTTCGTTTTTGTTTGTTTGTTTGCTTGTTTGAGTTGGAGTCTCACTCTGTCACCCCGGCTGGAGTGCAGTGGCACACTCATGGCCACCACAGCCTCGACCTGCTGGGCTCAGGTGATCCTTCTGCCTCAGCCTTCCAAGTAGATGGAACTACAGGCACATACCTTCACGCATGGCTAATTTTTTGATTTATTGTAGACATGAGGTCTCACCAAGTTGCCCTGGCTGGTGTTGAACCCATGGGCTCAGGCAATCCTCTCGTCTCGGCCTCCCAAAGTGTTGGGATTATAGGTGTGAGTCATTATGTCTGGCAGTTTTTTAATATTAAAAAAATATACTGACCCGGGCTCGGTGGCTCAGTTTGGGAGGCTGAGGTGAGTGGATTGCCTGAGCCCGCGGGTTCGAGACCCGCCTGGGCAGCGAGACCTCATCTCTATAATAAAAAAATCAAAAAATTAGCCGGGCATGGTAGCGCATGCCTGTAATTCCAGCTACTCGGAAGGCTGAGGCAGAAGGATCGCCGGAGCCCAGCAGGCGAGGCTGCGGTGGCCGGGAGCGGCCACTGCACTGCAGTCTGGGTGAGCGAGTGAGACTCTGACTCAAAAAAAAAAAAAAAAAAAAATATATATATATATATATGTTGGGCCAAGGAGCTGGGGTCAAGATCTCAAATCTCACAGGCTCAGGCAGGTACTGTAAATCAGAGTTTGGAGAGAAGAGTTTCTTCACCTGTAAAATGAGGGTATTAAATATATCCTTCTCACAGTACGGTTATAAGGATTAACTTGGATAATGCCTGCACAAAAGCATTCAGAATAACATTTTCATAGCCGTTAAGACTCCGTGCAAGTAATAGCCATCTTATTGTATAACGCCTCACCCATTTGCTTTCTTTGAATGACATCATGACATTCTAATTAGCCACTCTTTCCTTCATACACCCTGGACACTCCTACAACCTTTCTTCTTCCCCATCTGTGATGAAGCTAAGAATCTAATAAACAAAATATTATAGCATCATCTAAAACACAATGGGATTTTCCTGCTTCAGTATTTCCCTTATCAGACTCTTGTGCAAACTTACTCTGGACTAGGCATGGTTTACTAGAAGAAATGCATATCATTATTACTCATCATTCAATGAAGAGAGAAACAGCCTTCTTCCCTCTTTAGAAAAAAAAATAGCATCAAGACTGTGTGAAAAGGTTTATGGCAGCACAGTCCAGTGGAGACAGAATGTGAACCACATGTGCAATTTTTTTTTTTTTTGAGCCGCAGTCTCACTCCCTAACCCAGGCTGGAGTGCAGTGGCATGCTCATGGCCATGCAGTGACTTGCTGGGCTCAGGTGATCCCTCTGCCTCAGCCTTCCAAGTAGCTGGGACCATAGGTGTGCACTGCCACGCCTGGCTGATTTTTCGATTTATTGTAGAGATGCGGGCTTGCTAAGTTGCCCAGGCTGTTCTCGAACCTGTGGGCTCAGGCAATTCTCTCGCCTCGGCCTCCCAAAGTGCTGGGATTATAGGCTTGAGCCACCGTGTCAGGCCCACAGGTTTGGTTCTTAACTCTACCCAGTAAACCTCCTGCAGGAAGATGCCTTCTCAGAGTCTGCCTCCTAGGAAATCCACTAAGACAAGTGCCATGACACATTCCCGGTGTTGCACTGTCCATCTCAAGGAAAGCAGCTATTAGTAACAAACTAAGACTTTTGTTAGTCATACTTGCACGAGCACAGACCTTGCGCAAGGTCTGTGAGCCACTTGCCAGACGACTGGTTACATATCTGCAGCAAGGGAAGAAAATATGTAATCACTGTAAATTTCCTCTTACCTTCTCCAATTTCTTTTTCCTTTTTTTTGATTCATAGTCTCACTCTGTCGCCCAGGCTGGAGTGCTGTGGTAGGATCATGGCCACCATAGCCTGCTGGGCTGAGGCGATTGTTCGGCCTCAGTCTTCCAAGTAGACAGAGCGACAGGTGCACACTACCACACCTGGCTAATTTTTTATTTATTGTAGAGACAAGGTCTTGCCAAGTTGCCCGGCCTGGTCTTGAACCCCTGAACTCAGGCAATTCTCTCGCTTTGGCATCCTAAAGTGCTGGGATTTCAGGCTTGAGCTACCATGCCCAGCCTTCTCCTCCCATTTCAACTAACAAATGGTGAGAAATTTGTCCCTCAGCATACAAATGAGGTAAGACTGAATGTCACTCTGGCCCCACCATTTCTGCCCTGCTTTCTCATCCCCATGGTGAAGTCAGCAGATACTCAACTGTACACTTTGTATCTCTGAGAGGAATGCCAGCTCTGGGACTGGCTAAATGCCCCTACCTTTTGGGAGAGGGCTGAAAACAATGGAGCTAATATTCAGGTAATTCTTCACATGGCATTTGACAGGAAAAGGCAGGATGACCTTTAATTTGTGTCTATGTCTCAAAATCTAGCTTGAGCCAGGCGTGGTGGCTCAAGCCTGTAACACCAGCACTTTGGGAGGCTGAGACGAGAGGATTGCCTGAGCTCAGGGGTTTGAGACCAGCCGGGCAACTTGGTAAGACCTTGTCTCTACAATAAATCAAAAAACAAGCCGGGTGTGGTAGTGCATGCCTATAGTTCCAGCTACTTGGAAGGCTGAGGCGGAAGGATCACCTGAGCCCAGGCTGAGGCTGCAGTGGCTGTGAGTGTAGCACTGCACTTCAGCCTGGGTGATGGAGTGAGACTCCACATTAAAAACAAAAACAAAAAACTAGCTTGGCATAGTGTTGGGAGGCAGATTTGTTATTTTTAGTAAACGTGGGGTCTCATGATGTTGCCCAGGCTAATCTGGAATTCTGGCCTCAAGCAGTCCTACCCCCTTGGCTTCTCAAAGTACTAGGATTACAGGTGTGAGCCACTGGATGTGGCTGGCTCTAAATTCTAAAAAAAAAAAAAAAAAAAGTCCCATCTCTGTTCTCTGACAGCTGCCACTGTTTCCAGTGAGTGTGAAGTGCTATCTTTCTGTTTCTGCCCTTTTTCACTTGTTCTTTCTTCACGTCTTCAACTCCTATCATTCCTTTGAGAACATTTAACATGACTTCTTTCTCATGAAGATTTCTTTTCTTTTTTAGGGGATTTATTGAGGTATCACTGATATATCACACAATTCACCCATTTAAAAGGCACAATTCAGTGGTTTTAGTATATTCCCAGAGTTGTGCAGTCATCACTAAAATCAATCTTAGATTATTAAGCAAAGGGACTGACTTCGTTTCAGTTCCAAGTTCCCCAGTACCCACCCCCAGCTCTAGGCAAACACTCGTCTACTTTCTCTCTGTATATTTGTCTATTCTGGGCATTTCCTATAAATGGAACCATACACTATGAGGTGTTTTGTGTGTGGTTTCTTTCATTTAGCACACTGCTTTATTTTTGAGTTGGAGTCTCACTCTGGCACCCAGGCTGGAGTGCAATGGCATGCTCTCAGCCACTGCAGCCCTGACCTGCTGGGCTCAGGCGATCCTTCTGCCTCAGCCTTCCAAGGAGCTGGAACTACAGGCATGTGCCACGTTGCTCGGCTGATTTTTTGATTTATTGTAGAGATGAGGTCTTGCCAAGTTGCCCAGGTGGGTCTCCAAGGTGGGCTCAGGAAATCCTCTCACCTCGGCTTCCCAAAGTGCTGGGATTATAGGCACGTGCCACCGCGCCTGGCCAGCATACTGTTTTCAAGTCTCATCCACATTGTAGCTTGTGTCAGTACTTTATTCTTTTTGTTAATTGTATGAATATACCACATTTTATTTATTCACTGATCAGTTGGTAGACATTGGGTTGTTTACACTTTTTGGTTATTGTGAATAACAGTCTTTTGAACATTCATGTACAAGTTTTTGTGTGGACATATGTTTTGTACTTCTCTTAGGTATATTAACAAGGAGTAAAAATGCTGGGTCATAGGGTAACTCTGTGTTAACCAACTGAAGAACTGCCAGACTTTTTTCCCTACCAGCTCTACCACTTTACGTTCCCATCATTAGTGTAGGAGTTTCCAATTTTTCCACATCTTCACCATTATTTTCTTTCACTTTTTAAAATTTAGACTTCCTAGCCGGGCTCGGTGGCTCAGCCTGTAATCCTGTGCCTTTGGGAGGCTGAGGTGAGTGGATTGCCTGAGCCCGCGGGTTCAAGACCTGCCTGGGCAGGCGAGACCTCATCTCTACAATAAACCAAAAAATTAGCCGGGTGTGGTAGTGCGCACCTGTAGTTCCAGCTACGTGGAAGGCTGAGGCGGAAGGATCGCTGGAGCCCAGTAGGTCGAGGCTGCGGTGGCTGGGAGCGGCCATTGCACTCCAGTCTGGATGACAGAGTGAGACTCCAACTCAAAAAAACACACAAAAAACTAGATTTCCTGCTGGGCTCGGTGGCTCAGCCTGTAATCCCAGCGCTTTTGGAGGCCGAGGTGAATGGATTGCCTGAGCCCATGGGTTTGAGACCCACCTGGGCAACTTGGCGAGACCTCATCTCTACAATAAATCAAAAAATTAGCTGAGCATGGTGGCACATGCCTGTAGTTCCAGCTACTTGGAAGGCTGAGGTGGAAGGATCGCCGGAGCCCAGTAGGTCGAGGCTGCAGTGGCCGGGAGTGGCCACAGCACTCCAGTCTGGGTGACAGAGTAAGATTCCAACTCAAAAATAAAATAAATTATAATAATAAAATAAAATTTAGACATCCTAGTGGGTGTGAAGTGATATCATACTATTATTTGACTTGTATTTCCCTGATGATTGATTAATAATGTTGGGTATCTTTTTATGTGTTTTTGTCTGTTTGCATATCTTATTTATATTTTTTTATTTTTTGGGACAGAGTCTTGCTCTGTTGCCCAGGCTGGAGTAATGACACAGTCATAGCTCACAGTAATCTTGAACTCCTGGGCTCAAGCAATCTTCCTACCTCAGCCTCCAGAGTAGCTGGGACCTCCGGTGTGTGCCACCGGGCTCATCTTGTGTATCTTTTATCAAGAAATGTGTGTTCAGATCCTTTGTCCATTTGTAATACAGTTAGTTGTCTTTTTATTATTGAATTGTAATAGTTCTTTATATATTCTAGGTATAAATGCCTTATCAGATATATGATTTGCAAATATTTTCTCCCATTCTGTAGATTGTCCTTTCACTCTCTTGATGGTGTCTGCTACTCTATGATTTGGGTATTTTTCCCCTCCAAACTTCATGTTGAAACTTGATTCCTGGCCAGGCACAGTGGTTTGTGACTATAATCCCAGCACTTTGGGAGGCCAAGGTGAGAGGACTGTCTGAGCCCGGGGGATCAAGACCAGCCTGGGCAACTTGGAGAGACCTCATCTCTACAATCAATAAACAATAATAAAAAAAAGAAACTTGATCCCCAATGTTGAAGGTGGGGCCTAATGGGAGGTGTTTGGTCATGAAGGCAGAAAGGCAGACCACTCGTGAATTGATTAATACTCTCCCTAAGGGGTGATTTATTATGCTATTTCCTGGTTGCTAAAAAGAGCCCAGCACTTCCCCCTCTTCTTTCTTGCCTCCTCTCTCACCATGTGATCTCTGCACATGCAGGTTCCCCTATGCCACCCACTGTGCGTGGAAGCAGCCTGAGGCCCTCACCAGATGCAGATGCCCAACCTTGAACTTTGCAGTCACCGGAATTGTGAGTCAAATAAATGCTTTTTCTTTATAAATCATCCAGCTGCAGGTATTCCTTTATAGCAACACAAAATGGACTAAGACAGTGTCCTTTGAAACAAAAAGTTAGCCAGGTGAAGGGGCTCATACCTGTTATCCCAGCACTGCGGATGGCCGAGGCGAGAGGATTGTCTGAGCCTAGTGGTTCGAGACCAGTATGGGCAATTTGGTGAGACCTCATCTCTACAATAAGTCAAAACATAAGCCAGGTGTGGTGGCACACACCTGTATTTCCAGCTACTTGGAAGGGTGAGGTAGAAGGATCACCTGAGCCCAGCAGGTCCACGCTGTGGTGGCCGTGAGTATGCTACCACACTCCAGCCTGGATAACAGAGTGACTCTGACCTACCTCCCCCCAAAAATAAAATAAAATAAAAATAAAATTTTACATTTTAATAATGTCCAATTTATCTATTTGTTGCTTGTGCTTTAGTGTCATAGATAAGAAGCTATTGACTAATTCAAGGTCACGAAGACTTAATTTTATTTTTTTCTAAGAGTTTTATAGTTTCAGCTGTTACATTTAGGTCTTTGATCCATTTGAGTTAATTTTTGTAATTGGTGAGAGGTAAATGTTCAACTTCATTCCCTTGCATGTGGTTATCCAACTGTCCCAGCACCATTTGTTGAAAAGATCATTCTTTCCCCACATGTATGCCTTGACATTCTTGTAAAAAAAAAAAATTAATAAATCAATTGACTGCATAAAGCCTTTTTTGACCCTTGCAGCTGAATCTGATCTTTTTTATCTTATTAGTTAGGGTAGGCTAGGTTGTGTTGCAGTAACAAGTAGTTCCAAAATCTCAGAGGCTACAACAACCATGCGAAGTGGTTTCTCACTCATGCTAAGTGTGCATCATGGGCCAGGTATGACTCAGCTCTACCTGGTCTCCATTCCAGAACCCAGGCTGATGGAATAGGCTCCCTCTGGAGCACTTCTAGTCCTGTGGCAGAGAAAAATGAGACACAGTCACCTCAGGGCTGGCTCTTAAAGTTTCTGCTCAGAAGTGACACATGTCACTCCCATTCTTTTTTTTGGTTTTTTTTTTTTTGAGTTGGAGTCTCACTCTGTCGCCCAGACTGGAGTGCAGTGGCCACTCCCGGCCACCGCAGCCTCGACCTGCTGGGCTCCGGTGATCCTTCCACCTCAGCCTTCCGAGTAGCCGGAATTACAGGCGCATGCTACCACGCCCGGCTCATTTTGATTTATTGTAGAGATGAGGTCTCGCTGCCCAGGCAGGTCTCGAACCCACGGGCTCAGGCAGTCCACTCACCTCAGCCTCCCAAAGGCGCGGGATTACAGGCTGAGCCACCGAGCCCGGCTACTCGCATTCTTATGTCACTGGCCAAAACAAGTTAGGTTAAACCTGATGTCAGATAAAGAGAAAAATTATTCCTCCCACAGAGAAGGGTACTGCAGGGTGGCGGTTGGGGGGAAAACAAGATTATTCAGTAAAACGGTAATGCAACTGAACATATCCTTACCATCCATCCCCTGTGATTTGATACCCTTCTTGCCTGGTTTACGCTGATCTCTGGTCACCCCTCAGGTTTCTTTGCCTGTTCTTTTCTTTTTATGCGGGTGTTTGTCAGTGGTGTGTCTTTTGCTCCTCTTCATATTCCACAGACTTCCCAAGAGAATCTTATCCATTCCTGTGGTGTCTTTAACCATCATTTTAGCTGCCAACTTTCACATTTACATTTCCAGCTCCAGGTCTGAGGAGCCAACTATCTACTGACACCACCTCCCACAGGCATCTTAGACTCAGCATGCCCAGACCTGGATCCATCATTATCCTCCTGCCACCCCCAAATCTGCTCCTCCTCCTGGATCCCCCAGCTCGGGAAACAGGTACACCATTCTCCCAGGTGTGCCAGCCAGAACCTTGGCATCCCCTTCTCCATAGTCAGTCATCAAGTGCTGAGTCTACTTACTAAACATCGCTTGAATCTGTCCCTTTTTGTCTATTCTCAGTGTCCCGCCCAGACCATCATCATCTCTCAAGTGGATGGTCATGGACTTGCTCCTTCTAATCCATACTCCATGTTGCAGCCACACCAATTTTTTTTTGGGGGGGGTGGAGTCTTACTCCATCGCCCAGGCTGGAGTGCAGTAGCACACTCACGGCCATCCCAGCATTGACCTGCTGGGCTCCAGCGATCCTCCTGCCTCAGCCTTCCGTGTAGCCGGAACTACAGGCGCGTACTACCACGCCTGGCTTTTTGATTTATTGTAGAGACAACGTCTTGCCAAATTGCCTGGACTTGTCTCAAACCCATGGGCTCAGGCAAACCACTCACCTTGGCTTCCCAAAGTGCTGGGATTACAGGCTGAGCCACTGAGCCTGGCCCACACCAATTTTCAGAAAATGCAAATCCAGTTTTGCCACTCTCCAGCTCAAAATTCCTGGCTCAGCCAGGCTCGGTGGCTCAGCCTGTAATCCCAGCGCTTTTGGAGGCTGAGGTGAGTGGATTGCCTGAGCCCGCGGGTTCAAGACCCGCCCTGTCAACTTGACGAGACCTCATCTCTACAATAAAATAAAAAATTAGCCGGGCGTGGGTAGCACACGCCTGCAGTTCCAGCTACTTGGAAGGCTGAGGCAGGAGGATCGCCAGAGCCCAGCAGGTCGAGGCTGCACTGGCCGTGAGCATGCCACCGCACTCCAGTCTGGGCGACGGAGTGAGACTCCAACACACACACACACACAAATCCTGGCTGGCGCTCCGTTGCTCTGGGGATTACAACGAACTAACAGGGTTTATAAGACCTTTCATGATCTGGCCTCCATCACTTCTCCAGCCTCACTCTCATACCACACATGCCTGGCATTATTCGTCTCGAGCTGACTTTAGTTCCCTAAACATGCCATGATCTCTTCATTCAGGGCTTTTGAATGGTCATGTCCCTGTGCTTGGAATGCTCTTCCTTCTCCTCTGGGTAACTCCTACTTTTTCTTAAAGTAATAGGCTGCGTAGCACTTGCTCCTTCCTTTCAGACCAGGAGAAGGCTAAGTGATTGAAAGACAGTTTAACCAAGAGGTTAAGAGGGAAGGCGTTGGAAACTGATGGCCCAGTTTTGGATTCTGGCCGTCATGTACTAACTGTGACATTATATACAAGATACTACTTGTCTGTCCCTCTGTTTCCTCATGCATAAAACAAGGAATAGTAGGAGCCCTTGTTATATAAAACTGTGGTTAGGATTAAATGAATAAGTATATAAAAGTGCTTAGAGCAGTGCCTGGCACACTGCAACAGCTCAGCCAACGTTTGCCATCACTTCAATGTATCCCCAAAGCATCCTACAGTCTATGATGAAGCACTTATCAGAGTAATAATTTCCAGTGTGATTACTTGACTACTTTCCTGTATTGTAAGATCCCTGGGGTTGGGACAGCTCTCCAGGACTCCAGTTCCTGGCATGCAGTTAAGCATTTAATACATTTTTGCTAAATATTTGACTAAATCAATGAATAAATGAACTTTGCTTCATGGCATTAGCCATATCTCATCTTGCATTATGAAATGAGGGTAGATTTTGTCTCCCCTACCTGACATGCTGTCAGCTCCCAAGGGTAGGGTCACTTGTATAGTCAAGGTGGCATGTCCCATCTCCTTTCAACCAATATTGCTTGGTAACATTGTATTCTTCGTAGATATTAAAGTAATATCGGTTGAATTCAAGTCTCTTCTTTGCGAACAATCTTTAGACTTCGCTTGGTTTTCCATCGGCCACCCTCTGTCATCCTCTCCTACACAACCCACTGTAACCTGGAATTCCAGGGAGAGACTTTCTTGTATCTGTAACTCTGTTGTTACAGAAGGTAAGATACACAAGAAGGAGTTGAGAACAAGGAAACTTGAGTTAGAGTTAGGAGTTAAATTTAGGTGAGATGTCTTATAATTTTTGGAAAGAATAGTGAACTCAGAGATTTTGTTCTTTCTGATCTTATACGTATTACTGAAGCCCTTGGCCCTATCAAAATTTCTCTGTATGCCGGGTGGGTAGAAGAGCAGGCTGAAGCAAAGGGGGAGTTAAGTAGGAAGTAAGAGATCCAGATCTCTTACTAGGTCCAGGCTATCAACTAATAGATGTGACCACAGAAGTCACAACCTGTCTTGGACTTATCCCACCGATAAAGTAAGAGAATTTAAATAGTTTTTACTTTTATTTTGTGAGTTGGAGTCTCACTCTGCCACCTAGGCTGGAATGCAGTGGCACAGTCATGGCTACCACAGGCAGCCTCGACCTGCTGGGCTCAGGTAATCTGCCTCAGCCTTCCACTAGCCTTCCAAGTACTTCTGTCTCCAGAAATAGCTCATTCTAGCAAGAGATTTTCTGTGGCCCCACTTGGTCTCAGAAGAATAGAACAGAAAGAAACTATAACAGGGGTCTTTAGCCCCATGGCCAGCGATGGCTGAAAATAATCATAGGGCAGATCTTCTGGATAAACATACTGAAAATTACCCACATTCTACAGGCAAGGCCCAAAGATGGGGTGTGATCTGGAGAGTGAATGTATTTTTGAGCCAGACAGAACTGAATTCAAATCCCAGCAATAAGTCTAGAGCCTGTTAATGTAATCCTGTTTCCCTGGTTGTTTAAAAAAAAAGTGGGATCATATCTATGCTGTAGGAGTAGGGTAAGGATTAAATGAGGACGTTTATGTGTCACACCTGGTATTTATAGGCCTTCCATAAATGTTAGGTTGTTTTCTCCATCTTATACAATCCCTCCCTGGTTAAAAGTACTTTCACAGATACTGTCTTGTGCCTGTGAAACTTTATTCATTTACTCCTCACCAAAGGCTAGAATTTTGGGAGTGGACATTTCTGTGGATTAGAGTAGCTCAGGAGTTTTTGGAAGGTCAGAGCACCTAGGTCAATGCACATCTTCCTTCAGTCTAATACAGTGTGTCTGATAAGATTCAGTCCTGTTTCTGGTAGCTCATTGAGGGCATTTTCATAATTAAGGTGACCATGGCTCTAGAGGACTGGAGGGCAGGGCTCAGAAGGGACCTGGGGTTTAAACACTCATTGCCACATAGTGCCTCAAAGGAGAAAGAATCCATGATTCAGCCGGGGCTGCAGTCCATGACTCTAGCCTTGGAGACCCTCAGTAACTCCCAGGGAGCTATAGGCGTATTTCCCATTTCTAAGAAGTTCTGCTCATGTAAGAGTATAAAAGTATCTAATTGGGCAAATGGGGGTCACTTTATTATAGGTTTAAGGAGAGGCAGGCCATCAGTGTTGGGCTCTCTTGCATTTATGGTCTTGCCAAACCATTTTTTCTCATTTCCTGAAGACCGATCATCCTGGAGCACAGTGAAGAAACTCAACCACCAGCTCCTTAAGTTAAAGCCCAGGATCACTTGGCTGATTTGTGGCAGAGCTGACCTGGGATTCGACTATGTGTCTTTGGTCTCCAAATCCAAACATTTTTCCAAGATAACCTAATAAAGCAAACTGTTATGACTAAAAGCCAGGACTCTCAGTTTGGACAGAAACTCTTTCAGCATGAGATAGTTGTAAATTCTCAAAGAGTACTTTAAGGAATTCTGGCCAGAAATCAGGAAGATATCCTCCTCTTTGCCAGGCATTGGGCAGCCAACTGGTTATTTGTATAGGGAAGTAAGTAAAAGATTCACAACCCCAAAGACAGGTATCAAATGGAAGTAATATTGACAATAAGCACTACTTCCTAAGCCTCCTCATTGCATGCTCAGTTGTGGTATAGCATAGTGATTAAGAGCACTGAGACTGGATTTAGGACCAAATGCATAGGTTTGAATCATGGCTCTATTACTAGCTGTGTGGCTTTGGACAAGTTACTTAACGTCTTTGAGCCTCAGTTTCCTCATCTGTAAAGTCAGAATGATAACAGTACCTGCCTTCTAGTACTGCTGTAAGGATAAATTAATAAATTTAAGAAATATTGCTTTGGATAGTAAGCACTATCAAGTTCTCACTACTCAATATGCAAAACTGGGACCATGTTTAAACAGTAAAAGTTGCTCAGGAGCAGTGGCTCATGCCTGCAACCCCAGCACTTTGGGAGGCCATGGCAAGAGGACTGCCTGAGCCCACGGGTTTGAGACCAGCTGGGCAACTCATCTCTACAATATATCCAAAAAATTAGCTGGGTGTGGTGATGCACATTTGTGGTTCCAGCTACTTGGAAGGCTGAGGCAGAAGTATCATCTGAGCCCAGCAGGTTAAGGCTGTGGTGGCTGTGAGCATGCCACGGCACTGCAGCCTAGGCAACAGAGTGAAACTCCTCAAAAAAAAAAGTTAAAGTTAAATAAAAGATGACAGTAACTCAATAAAGACAGGACCACTAAGGACAGCTCTTCAGTAATGAAGATTTGGGTTCCAACAGGCAAGGAACTCTGCCCAAAAGACGTGCAGGCTGAGGACAATAGGAACACAGAATAGGTAATGGAAGATGTTGTGTCTGCTGTCATATCATGACCAGTCTAAAAAATGAGGTAGGCGTACTATTTCCTTCCTTGTGTGGTAATGAGTATGTACACACACTCACACAGGCACATAAGTATTTTTAACCCTTTTCCTTCACCTGTTTCTATAAGGAGAGTTATAGTTAACCTATAGTTAACTTTATAGGTTAATTCCTAGGTTATACAATATCCAGCTGGAATTGTAACTAAAAGAATTAGCCTGTTATCCTAATAACTTGAGAGGCCAAGGTGGGAGGATCACCTGAGCCTAGAAATTTGAGACCAGCCTGGGCAACATGGCAAGATCCAGTCTCTGAAAAAATTTGTAAAAATTAGCTAGGAATAGAGGCATGCACCTATAGTCCCAGCTACTTGAGAGGCTGAGGTAGGCAGATCACTTGCGCCCAGAAGTGATCATGCCACTGCACACCAGTCTGATCAACAGAGGGAGGTCCTGTCTCAAAAAAAAAAAGAAGGAAAGGAATTAACATCACCCGGAGATGCATACAATGACTGTAAGGATTTTGTGTCTGCTCTCTTCTACTAGAATGTGAGAGAATTTTCTTTTGTACCAAAGACAGTTGCATCCCATTGGGTGGCAGCAGGAAGTTGCTGCAGTTGTATGGAAGCTTATGTATAGACTGAAGGGTGTATATGGATGATTGGTCACCTCAGGAGTGGACCCTGAGTGTTCACCTGGTGAGCCTCAGCTACACACCCATTCTTCTGTACTCCACTCTGTACTGCTGGGACAGGAGCCTGTAAAGTACATTCCTCAGGCTTTCTTGCCTGCTGGCTTTCTATTAGGTTATGCCAACTGGAGACAATAACAGGAGATCTGGTGGAAGAGGGAAATTCGTGAGTCTGACTCCAGTGGCAGCAGCAGTTACTGGTGGTTACCAAGTGGCATCTAGGCAGAGGTGGCACCTTTGGCAGCCACAACAGTGGCAAGGGCATTATGCCAGTTATCTAATGCTGTGTACCAAGTCTTCTCAGAACTCAATGACTTTAAACAACAGTAATCGCCTTCTTATTCTCAGACTTCTGGGAGTTGACTAGGCTCAACGAGGCAGGTTCCCTAGGGCTCTCTTGTGCTGTTGCAGTCAGTGGCTGGCCTGGAGTTACCGCAAAGACTTGCTCACTCACTTGTCGCAGTTGATGCTGGATGTCAGCTTTTACATGGCCTCAGTGGCCTGTGCATTCTCACAACATGGCAGCTGGGTTCCAAGAGCTAGCGTCTGGAGAGCGCGCCAGGTGGAGGTTGTATCCCTTTTTAGGACCTAGCCTTGGACGTCACAGAACATCTCATCTGCTGTATTGCATGTGAGAAGCAAGCCACTAAGGACAGCCCATATTCAAGGAAGGAAAACGAGACTCCACCTACCGCTAGAAGGAGGGCCAAAGAATTTGCGAACACATTTTGAAGCCACCACAGGCAGCATCTCCACCAACTCAGCAGCAGGTGTAGGTTTGCAGGTTCCAGCCCAGGGATGTCAGCAGCTTCCTGCTCTGTGCACGGCATCCCTTCCTTCTCCTCCAGCGCCCCCTTTCTCTTTTGTCTGCCAGCTCTTTCACATCTTCGGAACAGATTCCCTATATTGAGTCCCTTTTCCTTGACATACTTGGGCTGTTTCAGTCTTCCTAAGTAGCCTCCGACTGATACATGAGGGACTAGCCCATGCTAGCCAACCTTCCCAACTGAACTCAACAGCAAAGATATTTACAGAAATATAAACTATCATTATGTACCAAGAGCCACTGCTAGGTACTTCACATGTTATCTATCTACTTAACTCTAACACTAACCCTGACAGACGGGTATGAGTATATTCACACTATGGACTAAAAACTGAGGCTCAGAAGGGTTAAACAACTTGCCCAGGGATACAGCTGGAAGGAGCTGGGATCTAGTTCTGGTGCCAAAATACATTTATTTCTTGGATCTTCTGAGATGAGAAGAGCTATTTCCTGCCAGAGTCCCACTTTCCCCAGGGGAAGTCTCACCTCTCATCCTTATATACTCATTTGATGAATCCCATCTTAGATTGAAGAAAAAGAAGATAAGAATACATCTAGGTCTGGGCTCGGTGGCTCAGCCTGTAATCCCAGCGCTTTGGTGGGCTAAGGTGAGTGGATTGCCTGAGCCCGCGGGTTCGAGACCCGCCTGGGCAACTTGGCGAGACCTCATCTCTACAATAACCAAAAAATTAGCCGGGCGTGGTAGCACGCACCTGTACTTCCAGCTACTTGGAAGGCTGAGGCAGAAGGATCGCCAGAGCCCAGCGGGTCGAGGCTGCGGTGGCCAGGAGCGGCCACTGCACTCCAGTCTGGGTGACAGAGTGAGACTCCAACTCAAAAAAAAAAAAAAAAAAGAATACATCTAGGATGAGCAGAACACAAAGACACAAGTTCACTATTTGTGAAAGTTGCAGGGTGTGTGGGAAAAGGCACTAGACTGGAGTACGGAGATCTGGGTTCAAGTCCTAGCTATGTTACATACGTAACGACCCCAGGCAGCCGCTTCCTCTCCAGAGGCCTCAGGCTTCACATCTGGAAAATGACCTGGACATTCTGTGCTCCGAGTATCTACTTTGTAAAGCATCTATTTTGGGCACATAAAAAGCTTTACCAGATACAGGGGGCAGAAGTTAAAATAAAATAAAGTCAGGTTTCAGAAGGTTTTGAGTAGACTGATGAGAAATTCTTATTTTTATCCTATAAGCAGTGGGGAATCATTTTGGCTTCTTGAGGAAGAACCTGACACAGACAGACAAAAACATTTATAGAAGAAAATAATATCCAGGTGCAGTGGCTTATGCCTGTAATCCCAGCACTTTGGGAGGTAGAGGCGAGAGGATTGCCTGAGCAACATGGAGAGACTTTGTCTCTACAATAAATACAAAAATTAGCTAGACATGGTGGCACATGCCCGTGGTTCCAACTACTTGAAAGGCTGAAGCAGAAGGATCACCTGAGCCCAACAGGTCGAGGCTGCGGTGGCCGTGAGCATGCTACTATACTCCAGACTGGGTAACAGAGTGAAACTCTGACTCAAAAAACCAATATATATATATATTTACATATATATATTTGTAAATATATATATATATTACAAAGGAATAATGGCAGTGGTATTTATGAATGCCATGTACCAGACACTGTCCTAAGTGCTTCACAGACGTTAGTGCACAGACCAGCACAGCTCAAGGAGGTTTGTAATGTTATCTACCTCTATTTCACAGATGGTGAAACTGTTCAAAGAGACTAAATAGCCCAAAGTCACACAGCTGGTCAGGAGTGGCAATGAGATTCAACTCAGGGTGGTCAAATCCTAAGTCTGTGCTCTTTTCCCTGATTTATGAGGCTTCTAATATGGATTAAGGAGAAAGACACTGTTCAAATACAGAAGAGATCCTAAAAGTCTGCAGTAGAGTACTGAGCAATGGAAACATAGAGGCAGAGATAATTTGAAAAAGAGACAAGCTAAGGTTCGACTGAACAGACTAGTGAGACTTGGGAGGTGGAAGGGATGGCTGCTTCCCAACAGCCCTTCCTCCTCCAATTTCTGTTCAGGCATTCTCTGCAGCCTTGGAGCCCCAGGGGAAGGAAGCTGCCTCGCAGGGCTGGGCAGATGGCTCAGGCCTGAGCTCATCAGCCCAGTTCCATGAAACCAGATAGAAGCCTGCTAGGGGCTGTTGGAAAGCTTGCCAGCTTTTTTTTGGGGGGGGTGTCGAAGTCTCACTCTGTCATCCAGGCTGGAGTGCAGTGGCACGCTCACAGTCACCACAGCCTCAATCTGCCAGGCTCTGATGATCCTTCCACCTCAGCTTTCCATAGGTGCGTGCCACCACGCCCAGCTAATTTTGTGATTTATTATAGAGATGAGGTCTCGCCAAGTTGACCAGGTTGGTCTTGAACCCTGGGGCTCAGGCAACTCTCTCACCTCTGCCTCCCAAAATGCTAGGATTATAGGTGTGAGCCACTACACCTGGATATTTTCTTGCTTTCCTGAGAGGATTTCTGAACGGAGTCTTCTCAGTCTCCCCAAATGTGGATGGGGAAGTGTATGGTCCTTGAAGTTACTGTCAGGGATCTCATCACTGAGAGGACCCAGCCTTAGTATAATGCCAGTGCTGCAAAGGCAGAGAGCAGAGAGATGGAAGGAAACTCGGGAAATGGATCTGTCCTTTGCTGTTCAAGGCACTCTGGGGTGTGTTTCCTGTTGCCCAATCATGTTCTAACTATTACAACGGGAAGTGCTGCAAGGTGCTGGCTCCTCACCCACAAGTCATTCTGCCACATACTTCTGCAGAGAATAAAGAGAAATGTAAAAAGCCTAGATCCAGGAAAATATGGATGTGACACTTGCGAATGAACAGAATGGAGACTAGCAATATGACAAGTCAGGCAGAGAAAGCCAAGCTTCCTCACTCTGTAAGCCTCCCAGGCTGCATGTTCACAAGAATTCAACAACTTGTCATGTCTCTGACTCTCATGTACCCATGGAATGCAGGCCACAGGTAAAGCTATTCTGCAGTACCCACATGGTTTTGTACATGGAGAAAACTCCTTCCATCTGATGCTGAGCCCTCCAGTATTTTAGGGTCCCACCTGGGTAAATGGCTCATGCATATATTTAAAAAATCAAGTGTTACACAAACCAGGATATCTTCAAATTCAAGCGATGGGTCAAAGTAACAAACATGGTCTGTCAAAAGGGACAACACACTTTATTCATCTGTACATAATATATACAATAGCAAGCAAAATCAGGGTGTTTTCCTCAGCCACCCTTTCCACATTTTGTGTAGTTTTAGTGAACTATAAACCACTGACTTCTTCATGCCTAAAAGAGAAAAGAAGAGAAGGTAAAAAAACAGAGGCTTGTCTAGTGGATACTCAGAGTTTCAGAGAGATATTTTGACCAGAGACTTGTCTTTGGTGTGGGAGACAGTGATGAGCTGAGTGGTGGGCTCTAGGAGACCAGAAAGCTGAAGATGATTAAAGGTCACTGTGACCCATGTGGGGGGAAACAATTCTGATTCTGGCATCTTTGCTTTAGGGATCTGGATGCCAATGGTACTTAGTTATTAGGATAAGTGAACCTTTTGAATTACAAGCACATTGGTGGCCTTTGAATTTAGTAGTTCTTTTAAAAAGGAGGAGAACGTTAGGTCAAAGACAAGTCTCTATGCCACTGAGCACCCTTGGCTCCTGTTCTCTCTCCCAGGCCTGAATTCCACCCCCACTCCCCAGGTCACTGCTTCCATGTAATTGTGTATCTGCCTGTGATAAGTGCTGTTCCATCACTTTCTGCCTAGTTGCCTTGGAATCCCATTCAGATTTCTTTTCTTTTCTTTTTTTTTTTTGAGTTGGAGTCTCACTCCATCGCCCAGACTGGAGGGCAGTGGCCGCTCCCGGCCACTGCAGCCTCGACCTGCTGGGCTCCGGTGATCCTTCCACCTCAGCCTTCCAAGTAGCTGGAACTACAGGCACACACTACCATGCCCGGCTAATTTTTGATTTATTGTAGAGATGAGGTCTCACCAAGTTGCCCGGGCGGGTCTTGAATCTGCGGGCTCAGGCAATCCACTCAGCTCGGCCTCCCAAAGCGCTGGGATTACAGGCTGAGCCACCGAACCCGGCCTCAGATTTCTTTTCTAGGAGTGCCTCCCTAGACCCCAGGCTGGCACCACCACACCTGTGCTCACTGGCGCATCTGTCTCGACAGGGAGCTCCCTCAGGACAGCGACCAGGTCCTTCATCTTTGTTTCCCATCACCTAGTACAGTACCTAGCATATGGTAGGTGCTCAGTAAATGGACAAATGCACCTTATTCAGATACTGGCCCTCCAGCACCCCTACCTACTTAGTCTCGGGTATGAGAAGAAAACAAAGAAGAGGCTCTCTGGGGGATTAGGGGAAAGAAGAAAATACATGGAATGTTGTCTGTCAGGACGTTGTTACGGACTCAACTTCCTTTATGTTGAGAGTGAGATCATTTAGTCCGTTTCAGGGTGTGGCCCAAAGATCTGAACAGTCTTTTTCCTTTTGAGAGGCAAACTGTAATCTGTGCTGAGTCTGATACGTACACCCCTGGTGGGTACACTCTGGTGAAGATGCTGACAAGGTAACAGGATTAGTTCTGGAGGCACCTAGCATGGGTTTGAGTGATCTCTTGAAAATATCTGACCCTGTTACCTGTAAACTGCCTAGTCCATTTAGAGCCTTTGAAGAGGTTACTGCAGACAGTGGCAAGGTAGCAGTAAAATCATTAACAAATACTTCTAGATACTCTGGCTTGGCTTGTCTACTGGCTGACTACTTCTAACCTGACATAACCTAGTCAAGAAACTCAGAGTTCCTTTCCCTGCCTCCACCCCTTTTAATTTTCTCCCTGGAGCAACCATTCTGGAAAGCCTCACCCACTTGAGCATTGAGACTGGAAACTTATTACGTAAGGCGCTTTTAAAAATTCCAGCAAGAACCAACCAAAAGACCAAGCAGAATACAGGTAATTGCACATGGTAAGATTCAGCATAGCAACCCCAGGGTGCTGAGTCACAGCTAGAGGAAGATGCACAGACCATGATAACTCCCAGCTCAATTTCAAAACATTCAGTCACAGACTCCTTGGAGCTTAAACATTTAAGGTCAATGCATAAAGCAGATGAGTGTCACCATGTAGTCATTTTTTGCTGCTCGTGGACAGAAACTTCCCTTGATTGAAAACATTCTCCCTTTGATAGTGCTGCCTGCGAGACAGTCTCAAAGACTGCAGCAGGGAATTCTGTCAGAAAAAGCACTGGAATAGGAGTCAACAGACCTGGATTCTAATCCCAGCTGGGCTACAAACTGACAGTGTGACTCCCCTCCATCCCTGGGCTCAATTTCCTCATCTGCAAATTGACTGGGTTGGATTAGATTAGGGGTTCTCTAGCAAAGGGTCCACGGATAGGCTTGAAAGTCAGTATGTGCACTCCCTGGAACGGCAGGAAAATCTGCTGTGATGTGCATATTGCACAGTGTTTCAGTATTGTCCAGAGATTCAGTGAGGTTTTCACAGGGATCCTGGATTTGCAAAAGGATAAGGACCAACAGATTAGACTGAAGAGTCCTTTCTCCCTTAATATTCTAACTTCAACAAAGGTGGAAGACTTAAACTTCATACATTTCAAATAGGCAAAAATTTCCTAAACAGGACACAAAAATCTGCTAACTATAAAAGGTAAAATGCATAAACCAGACCTTGCAAAATTAAGTGATTCTTTTCACGAAAAGACACCGTTAAGCGAGTGAAACAGCAGCCCCCAGAGTAGAGGATTTTTGCATTACATATCTCCAACAAAGGACATGCACCCAGACTACATAGGGTATTTCGTATGAAAAAGGCAGACAGCTCAGTAGAAAAATGAGCAAAAGACTAAAGAGATAACTTCACAAAAGAGGATATATAAACAAACAAATCTAGAAAATGCTCAACCTCCTTAGTCATCAGGACAATGTAAATTAAAACCCTGACACGATGCCAAGGTTCACCTAGCAGTGTCTAAAGTAAAAAAGACACAATCTATCAGGTCCTGGCCAGGTGCTACAACAGGAGCTCTGCAAGTGGAAGTGGAAGACTGGCCAGTTGTGTGGTGGTATCTTAAAGCTGAACAATCACAAGCTTTATGATCCAGGAATTCTACCCCTAAGCACACACTTGACAGAAATGCACGTGTACGCTCACCAAAAGACAGGTACAAAAACCGTCGCAGCAGCACTCCTGCTGCAATAGTCCCAACTATCCATCTGTAGGATAGTGGATAAACTGTGGTATGTTTGTAAAACAGAATACTGTACCGAGAAGAAATGAACTACTGCTACTCCCAATAACATGATCGCTCTCACTGATGCTATGAGGATGCTATAAGGAAAGGCAGAAGAGAGGACATATTTGCCCCCAAATGGGCAAAACAGAACCATAGCATTGGGAGTCAGGCTGGCGCTTACTCCTGGAGGAGCCGTGCCTGTGACCAGTGAAGGAGGGAGCTGGGCAACTGGCATGGCTGTATTTCTCCATATGGGCATTAGGTCCACGAGGTGGTACTTTGTGAAAATTTACCAGACTTATGATTTGTGCACTTTCTGTCTACTACCAGAAGATTTAGAATGTTTCATTCATTCAGTCACGCACTGATCAAGTATTTATGGAGCACCGATGTAAGCAAGACTCTAAGCTAGTTGTTGGGGACACCAGAATGGGCAACAGTTATGGTCTCTGCCCTCGCAGAGTACACAACCCAGACTTCTATTTGGCCTATATTAAGTTTACTCTTTGCTTCTGCTTCCTTTTTAAAGAAAAGCATGGTGATGTAAGAATTCTGCACATCCTAGAGCCCATTTGGAATGGGTTCCCTCTGAGGGAAGACAGCCTGCTAAAAGAAGCTTGACTCTGACAGTGTCTTCCCGCCACTGTCATCCTGGCTACTTCCTCAACAGATAAGATGCAACGTCTCTTTAGATGCACTCTTTAGAGGGGTCCTTGTTTACCCAAAGCTACTCATCATGAACTCCAGTTAGTATGTAACATCAGCATCTTGTTTCGGAAGCAGGCAGGAGTCTACCTCAGTATATGGCTCCCCAGGCTTTTCTTCAGCTGATGTCCAGCTTGTTTCACACGACCTACAGCAAAGCTAATCACACGTAACACGGTGAACTCCCTGTGGACCTTAGACAGATGGGACTACGACAGACAAATTCTCCAGGAAACAATGTGAGATAGAGATGTGACTAGACTGTGCAAGGTTTCTATCTTCGATTTTTTTTTTTCGAGTTGGAGTCTCACTCAGTCACTCAGACTGGAGTGCAGTGGCCGCTCCCAGCCACTGCGGCCTCGACCTGCTGGGCTCCGGCGATCCTTCCGCCTCAGCCTTCCAAGTAGCCGGAACTACAGGTGCGCGCTACCACGCCCGGTTAATTTTTGATTTATTGTAAAAATGAGGTCTCGCCATGTTGCCCAGGCGGGTCTTGAACCCGTGGACTCAGGCAATCCACTCACCTTGGCCTCTCAAAGGGTGGGATTACAGGCTGAGCCACCGAGCCCGGCCGTCTATCTTCTTATAATTTTATATTTCAGACCTCCGGGAGATAAAATTAGTAATCCCCAAAACATTCTTTCAATGAATTTCCAACCATAGTTAGACATATCTACAAAGAAAACCTCTTCTGAGGCAGAAGCAAAACTTACCTTAAGAATTTTCAGGCTTAAGTGATAAGCAAACTACCAGAAAAATCTTGAATATTATTATAAGTTCTTTTTATTTAAATATATAAGTACCAAAAAATGGAAGAAATGCTTTAGTTGTAAGAGATCAGAAGGAGCGGACAATGAATAATCCACTCTGTTTCAGGAAAGGACATGTAAGAATCAAAGGAGGCATGCCAGAATCCTTTCAGGAACAAGACTAAACCTGTCTTGTTAATTCAGCTGAATCTTTTGAAGCTAGAGAGGTAAATGGGTATTTGCCCCAGAGTTCATTCTGATTGACCAGAAAGTCAGGTGGGAAAAAAGAAAGTTAGATTTCAAAAATTAAACTCACCATCCTCACCCAACCTCCCTCACCTCAGGGAATAGCTCCCCTGCTTCCCAAGCAGAAACCTGGGAGTTGGCTTTGTTTTCTTCCCATATCCCTTCTGCTACCAAGACCTGGTCATTCCCTCCTAAATACGGCCGACTCTCTTCTGCCTGTACTTCTGTCTGTTCAGGCTGGCTTTTACCTCGCTGGCTGCAGCGTATCTAATTGGTTTCCCTAGCAATAGCTTTATCTCCCTTCATTTGTTCTCTGTTCTCTAGTTAGAGTGGCCTTTCTACAATCCTACAGTGGCCTCCCTCTACCCTCAAAAGAACTCTGAATTCCCTAACATGGCTTTTAAGGCCTTTCTTTGTCTGGCTCCTGCTATCTCCCAGTCTAATCACTAAACTCCCCCACTTCTCACCTACCTGTTCCCACACCAGAGTACTCAGATAGCTCTGCTTCTCTCCAATCAGGTTAGAAACTCTATAAAGGCTGTTGCTCACCATATGACAGTTTACGCAGCTGGTCTTTTGTTACCAATCTGAGATGTGATGCCATCCACTGTTACCATGAAAGGAGGACAGGCAAGTGTTAGGAGGCTAACAGTCTTTGGCTGGCTTCAGTTGCTGATCTGCTCCCTGATGAGAACTACGTTATTCTACTAACAGCGCAGTCTAAGAGAAGTCAATATGATTTTCCAAATAATCAACTTTCAGATTAAAGGAAAATAAAAATAGCATCTGGTTTTGGAAGCAATTCTCTACTCACATTTGAACATGAGTGTATGTGATGGTCAGGGAATTTCAAGGGAACTAATAAAGACAGAGTGACAGACTGCGTGAGAACACGCCGAGTGTTATCTACCACAGTTTACAAGGAAGGGCAATCCTCTGAGCCATTTATAGATGCCTGGCTTCCCTCTTTTCCAGGAATACAGTGATATTCAGACCTAGACTCATCCAAGTTCATAAACCACCTGCTGGGTAACATACTGGACACTCTTGTTTAAGCCTCAGAAACACCTTGTGAATTAGGTATTAGTATTCCCACTACTTCACAGAAGAGATTAAACCACATACCAAAGTTAAAGAATGAAGAAATGAACAACTAGAGCCTTGAATCCATATCTTCTGACCCAAGCTTATATTAGTTATGAGTAGGAGGTTGCATAGGGGAGGAGTAAGAATGGCAATAAAGGAATAAAAACTAGGCCAATATGCTGGGGTTTTCTCATCCTTCAGATAATGTATTAGCTGGCTGAACACCGGAATAAAGGTAGAGTTTCGGAAATGTCAGGAGAAGGACACGGCAAAAAGCAAGGCAGAACAGAGGGAGCCGTGACTACAACAAAAGGACTTGTAGAGAACAAGGTGCAGGACAGAGGCTCTGAGGCTTGCTGTGAGGTGTGGCAGCCACTCAGGGTCTACCACTGCTAGTTTATTTCAGTTAGAGACCTAGGTAAGGGGCTAACACCACTTGAACATGTCAGGGTAAAGAGGCTTCTATTTTAAAGAAAGATCAGGAAAGTTCTAGGTAATGATACTAAAAGAGGAAAGTTCAGGCACAGTGCTAGATGTTTTTATGTCTTAAGATAAAACCTTCGAGGGCTGAAAAATTACCCATCAGGTACAGTGCTCACCATGTGGATAATGGGTACAGGAGAAGACCAATCTCCCCCAGTATGCAATATACCCTATAGCAAACACGCACATGTGTTCCTTGAATCTAAAATAAAATAAAACAAAAATCTTTACAATCTGGTAGGGTAGTCATACTTATAAAATTAAAACTCAGAAAACCTTGCCCAAGTCATCGTGGTTAAATTGTAATTAGAACGCTAGTTTCCGGGACTCACAAACCCCAGGCAGCCTTTGTCACAGCCCACAGCCACCACACACAGAGAAGCTGGGCACAACGCAGGTAAACCCACAGAATCTGAAGGGCTGTTCATTACTTTCAGTTTCTGCCACCTCAGTGCAAGGCTGCATATATGCCATCACTCTGGGCTTCCACAACCCAATGTGGCATCGATAGAAGAGAAGCAAGCACTACACGTCCAGAGCCACAAGAAAATCTCTGCTGCAGGTTCTAGGACCTACTGCCCTCTGCTGGCGAGTGGAAAGAAGGCGTGAAAAGAGGACCAAAGGGTCATTTCAGACTGGAGGTGTCCAGAGGGGATGATGATGGGTCTTTTTAAACTTTTTATTGGAGAAGAACTCAAACTAATTAAAAGAAAGAAAGAAAGAAAACAGACAGAAGAGTGTAATACATCCTCATGTATTCTTACCCAGCTTCAACAACGTGCCAACTCATGGCCAATCTTGTGCCATCTACTCTCTACCCCCACTTCCCCTCCACCACTTTTTATTCTGAATCAAATCTCAGACATATCATTTCATTTTAGTTAACATTTTAGTAAGCACTTCTAAAGAAAAAGGAACTTGCTGGGTATGGAGGCTCATGCCTGTAATCCTAGCACTTTGGGAGGCTGAAGTGAGAGGATGGTCTGAGCACAGGGGTTCAAGATCATCCTGGGCAACTTGGTGGGACCTCATCTCTACAATAAATAAAAAACTAGCCAGGCATGGTGGCACATGCCTGTCGTGCCAGCTACTTGAAAGGCTGAGGAAGAAGGATCACCTGAGCCCAGAAGGTTGAGGCTGTGGTGGCTGTGAGTACGCCACTGCACTCCAGCCTGGGTGACAGAGTGGGAAAAGAAAAAGGGATTAAAAACAAACAAACCTACAATGACACCATTAACAGAGCTAAAAAAAAAATTAGTAATACTAATGACTCCTTATAGCATGGGAAGCCAAAAATCAAAACATCAAATCACCAAGCCTCACTCAAGGAGGATCATGGCAAGAGAGAAGCAAGCATGCAAAACACAGATTAACAGCCTGAATCACCCAAACAAACAAAAGTACCTCACCTTCAGTCTTGCCAGGATAAACCAGCAGGAACACAGATTAAATTAATATCTTCACTGGAAATGCAAAGCTACATAACCGAGTGGGAGGAACATCTTTAGTTCAGTAGATTTGGCACAAGTGGTACTGAATATTTGTTGAATCTTTCCAAAGATTCAGGAGGGCAATACTGTGCTCTTGGGGACCAAAAGCAGGTGGGTGGTGAGACATTAAGGAGTGTGACACACCTGATCCCTGGCAATCAAAAATCTAAGGATCAGAATCAGGTTGAAAGAGCATTCCCTTTTTGGTCTATCTCTGTGCCATTTCTCCCTCTTATTGCAAATTTCTAAACGTCTGTCTCCCCTTTTAGAATACAAGCCCCTAGAAGACAGGATGACATTGTGTTCACTTTTGTTTCTGAGTGGTCAGCACGCAAGAGGTGCTCAACAGATAGTTACATGAAGAAGGCCTGAATTGGAAAAGTCAATCACTCGTGATGCCAAGTGTTGGAAAGAATGGAGAGAAAAGAGAATCCTCATACTTTGATAGTGGGACTATGAATTGGTACAGCCACTTGGGAGGGCAATTTGGCAATATCAAAACATACTTCCTTATTGCTTAAACCCATGAACAAGAATGGGATGTTTAAAAAAATCAGAGCATCAGAGAACAACAACAAAAAAGAGAGCCCCTGAAAATTATAAAAACTCAAAAGAAAAGTTGGAAGCTAAAGACGAGAAACTCTCCCAGAAAGCAGAGCAAAGAGATAAACAGCCTGGGTGTGATGACTCATGCCTGTAATCTCAGCACTTTGGAAGGCAGAGGCGAGAGGACTGCCTGAGCCCAGCATTCATGACCAGCCTGGGCAACTTGATGAGAGCTTGTCTCTACAATAAATCAAAAAATAGCCAGGTATGGTGGCATGCACCTGTAGTTCCTGCAACTTGGAAGGCTGAGGCAGAAGGATCACCCGAACCTAGAAGGTCAAGGCTGTGGTGGACATGAGCATGCAACTGTACTCCTGCCCAGGCAACAGAGTGAGACTCCAACTAAAAAAAGAAAAAGAAAAAAAGAAAAGACAGCCGGGCTTGGTGGCTCAGGCTGTAATCTCAGCACTTTAAGAGGCCAAGGTGAGTGGATTGCCTGAGTCTGTGGGTTTGAGACCCGTCCGGGCAACTTGGCGAGACCTCGTCTCTACAATAAATCAAAAATGAGCCGGGCATGGTAGCGCACGCCTGTAGTTCCGACTACTCGGAAGGCTGAGGCGAAGGCTTGCCGGAGCCCAGCAGGTTGAGGCTGCGGTGGCCGGAAGCGGCCACTGTACTCCCGTCTGGGTGACATGGGTGACAGAGTAGACTCCAACTCAAAAAAAAAAAAAAAAAAAAAGTAAAGAAAAAAGGAAGAAGATGAAAGAAACCAAAGGACTGAACTAGGAGGTCCAATAGCTGATAAAAGGAGTTCTAGAAAGAGAATAGAAGCTGGGCATGGTGGCTCATGCCTGTAAGCCCAGCACTTTGGGAGACTGAGGCGAGAGGATTGCTTGACCCAAGGGTTCAAGACCAGCCTGGCCAACTTGGCGAGACCTCATCTCTACAATAAATTAAAAAATTAGCTGGATGTGTGCACCTGCAGTTCCAACTATTTGAAGGCTGAGGTGGAAGGATCGCCTGAGCCCAGCAGGTTGAGGCTGTGGTGACCGTGAGCATGCCACTGCACTCCAGTCTGGGCAACAGAGTGAGACTCCGATCTCCCCCTCCACCAAAAAACAAAGAGAATAGAGAAAACAGATGGGATGAAATTAAATAAAAAATTTTTTAGATTTTTCTTATACGGTTATAGTCTGAGATCCCAATAAGTACTCAGTAAAACAGACAAAAACAGACTCACATCAAAGCATATAATTGAGAGATTTCAGCGCGCTGGGGGAAAAATAAAGACCTAAGAAGCTTTCAGAAATAACATCCCAAGAGATTAAGAATCAGAATGGGTCAGATGCAGTGGCTCATGACTGTACTCTTAGCACTTTGGGAGGCCAATGTGGGAGGGTCACTTGAGCCCAGGAGTTAGACACCAGCTTCAACAACACAGTGAGACTTTGTCTCTACAAAAAGTCAAAAAATTGGCTGGGAGTGGTGGCATGTGCCTGTAGTCCCAGTAATTCGGGAAACTGAAGCAGAAGGATCCCCTGAGTCCAGGAGGTCGAGGCTGCAGTGAGCCATGATTGTGCCACTGCACTCCAGCCTGGGTGACAGAGTAAGACCCCGACTCAAAAAAAAAAAAAAAAAAAGAATCAGAATGTCTCTGTACTTAGACAACAATCCTAGAAGTCAAAAAATAACTACAGCAATGATTTCAAAATTCTGAAGGAAAATGATTTCTAATATACACCCAACATAAGTATCAATTATGTGTGAAGGTAGACCAAAGAGATTTACACACACATGGTCTCCAAATTTGTCTTCCATGTATCTTTTCTCAGGAAATTACTGGATGATGTCCTTCACCACAATGAGAGTGTACACCAAGAAAACGAAAGGTAGGAGATACCGGAGATGAGGGATTCCCTACAGGGGGCAGTGAAGACAGTCTCCATGGAAGAGGAACATTGTGCAGAGAAGACAAAGTATCCTATGCGACCCATAACAATGTTAAACTGAATACTGATCAGCCTGAACCACAAAACAACTATATGAGGAAGACAGAGGGATGGGAGAGTAAGGACACGTGGTGAGGCTGGGGGCATGAGTTGAATTCTAACCTGCCATAGTGAGAAGTCAATAGTTGACACCTAAAGTTGAAAAGATTTAGAGAAATGGCAGTAAAAGCAAAACTAACCCACTAAGAGAAATGGAAGCAGTTGTCTCTGAAGAATGGGGGGGAGCACAAAGTCCTGCTGTTTCACAATGCTATACAGGTGTAACCTTGATACATAAAGAATATAAGGAAAAAAACTGCACACAAGAAGTTATTCAGAAAATTTAGAAAGGCAGTAAAGCCTTCCA
This sequence comes from Cephalopachus bancanus, assembly GCA_027257055.1. NCBI lineage: Eukaryota > Metazoa > Chordata > Mammalia > Primates > Tarsiidae > Cephalopachus > Cephalopachus bancanus. The sequence goes on from JAPVLO010000200.1 coordinate 2,730,684, forward strand.
ACACACTTCAAATAGTATGACTTTGTTAGACTACCAGATTATAGTGTTGTTATGCCTATTTGTACATTACTGCAACATCCTAGTTTATGGCCATCAAAACTCAGCATTTCGCAAGTACTTAAAAGATACAGATTAAGCTTTACATTTTAACCAAGAGTTTTGAAGCAAGTCAGTCCAGCAAGTACACTATGCATGGATTTTTCTAAAGTTCTTACCAGCAGTAAAAATGCCTTTGGTACTCTGTCTTATACTAGAAGGTCTCACGATTGCTGAAAGCCCTGTGAGAAAAAAATGAAAAGGATACCAGAAAAACCCAAAGCAGATATTAGTTATCTTAACAGTTTTAAAACCTGAAACTAAATATTCTTCCGAGTCAGCCAACAAAACCGGCAAATCTATCTCTGCCCTGGTGTCACAGAGTGACTGTGAAAAGGGTATCAGGATGGAGGGCCAGGAGACTAGTATGGCCAGGTGTGGCACTGTGGCTGTATGAGCACAGGCAAATCCCTGAACTGTCTGGGCCTGGTCTTCTCCCCTTAAAACAAGGCGCAGAGCTAGGTGACTCTCTCAGGTCACTTTATGACTTTAAGTCTGCTTAAGGCTTCTGGTTTTCAATTCTAAAGATGTGAAAAGATTAAAAATCAAATGTTTTGTATCTAGAAGAAAAACTTTCCTTCTGAAAACACATCTGAAGGGGGACCCAAAAAAACCAGAGTTATCTTTTGCAGGGCAGACCCCTTGTAGTACAGGCTTCCCTTGTTAGGTAGTGTTCTAGGAACCAGTCAGTATCCGTGTACCAGCTAGTGCTGTTGTAAGAGGCTCCATCTGGCTTCAGTGAATTTTTTTTTTTTTGGAGATTTTTTTCAATGAGTTTGCTCATTTATTTACAAGTGCACCTGCCCACACTGCACTGAGTGTTCAGCAGTTTGGTTTTATTTTTTACCAAAAATGGCATGACCTCCATGCCCCACCCACCCTCCCTATTCACCCCCAGCAACTTTCTTTTGTTTTCCTGGTTGAAAAAAGTCCTCAGAGGGAAATGTGTTGCTGGTGTGGAAGAGGTCAAACAAAAAATGGCAGAAGCACTAAAAGGCATCAGAATTGATGAGTTCAAAAACTGTTCTGAGCAATGAAAAAACTGTTTTGATAGGTGTATTGCACCAGAGAGTACTTTGAAGGTGACTGAAATTTAAAAACATAAGAATAAATATGCTAGCCGGGCTCGGTGGCTCAGCCTGTAATCCTGCACCTTTGGGAGGCTGAGGTGAGTGGACTGCCTGAGCCCGCGGGTTCGAGACCCGCCTGGGCAGCGAGACCTCATCTCTACAATAAATCAAAAAATCAGTCGGGCGTTGTAGCGCATGCCTGTAATTCCGGCTACTTAGAAGGCTGACGCGGAAGGATCGCCGGAGCCCAGCAGGTCGAGGCTGCGGTGGCCGGGAGCGGCCACTGCACTCCAGTCTGGGCGACAGAGTGAGACTCCAACTCAAAAAAAAAAAAAAAAAAAGAATAAATACACTATTTCTTATAAATTCCGGGGGGTTTTGGGTCCCCCTTCATATAGAGGATTCCTCAGTGAGGAGCAACAGTACAAGTCTTTCATTCCCCTCAAAAAGACAACACAGACTTCACTGTTGCCAGGATCATGTTAAAACAAACAACAAACCAACCATTTGTCTCACACATGAACTAAACATATGCTCCGAAAACCCAGTGCAGGTCCACGAGCAAGTGAGAGTGGAATGGCTTATGGCAACTAGTGTTTAACTGTGGTTCAATGTTCAAAGTCTTTACCATAAATTGCATCTAGCAGAGTGGTTGGCCCTCTGAAGGAGCTCTGTGTTTACTGAATAAAAACAAGAGAATGTACTCATTTGAGGGAGGGAGTCATTCTCAATTTCATAATTATTTCTTTACTAACTGACTCGTAAATTACCTCTAGCACCTCAAAGAGAAGAGGGTCTCTGAAGACAAGGTTCAGATTTTGCGATAAACTTGAGGGGAGTGCTAGGGAAAATGCTGCGGAGCACGGGCTGTGGCAGAGGGAACTTGCTGATATGTGCACGAGACACAGCCAATGGAGTTGGATGACGAAGACTGTGTTCTTGATGCCATAAAACCATTAAAAATGCACCAGTCTTCTTTCTTAGACCATCAAGAACACAGACATATCTTGAATAACTTCTAGTAGTTACGCTCTTGGAACCAAAAGAAAGATTGTTTCTCCCTTTGACAGTGATTTAGGATCCAGATATCTGAAAACAGAAGTATTTCTACCATCTTACTTCAAAGAAGTAAAAATAGATTTGGAAAACCCCAGTGCTTTTTCTTCCTAAAGGCAATCTTTCTCACAGTCTCGCTAGGCAAGAAGAAAGAAATAATGTGTCTTGACCACAAATGAAGTCTGCTTTCCCCAAAGCCGGCGCTTCCTCAACACCAAATCCACAAACATACCTAGTCGTACCACATCTCCACAGTCGGGATCATGAGCAACTTGGAATAAAGTTTCTTCCACATCTCTGTTTTTTCCAGGAGGGTCCATAATATGATTTATCTGTTGCTGTAAGGTTTTAGGCAATGTCATTAGCTGAGTAAATTGTCCTTCTGGGCTTTTATCTATCTGAGGGGAAGGAAAAGAAAAGACAGCTATGCAAGTGCTCTGAATTCTATATACATTTAAAAACACAGAGCTTCTATCTAAAAATCACACAAAGATATATGTCCCCACACCCCAGGCTAGGCAGTATGCTGAGACTCTCCCTTCTGAAACTGAATGAGCAAGTGGGCCAGGCATGGTGGCTCACACCTGTAAGCCCAGAACTTTGGGAGGCTGAGGTGGGAGGATTGCTTGAGCCCAAAAGTTCAAGGCCAGCCTAGGCAACACAGAGAGAGATCTTGTCTCTACAAAATTTTTTAAAAATTAGCCAGGCCTGGTGGCATATGCCTGTAGTTCCAGCTACTCAAGAGGCTGAGGCAGGCGGATTGCCCTAGCCCAGGAGGTAGAGGCTGCAGTGAGCCAAGATTGCACCACTGTACTCCAGTCTGAGTGACAGAATGAGACCCCAACTTGAAAAAAAAAAAAAGCACAAGTGTTCTGGAGTCTAAGTCCCTTTAAAAAAAAAGCTTCAAAAAGGATCATTCTTTTCCTATAATATCCCATTTCTATATGAGAAAGGAATAGAAGCCTCTTTCGATGTCAATTTTTAAAATTTCTGTTTGTCTTAAATCCAGTAGTCAAAGGAAATGGGGTTGAAGCTAACGTCCATCGAGGCCCTTTCAAAGTCAGGTACTCATAGTGTCCCTCCCGTTTTAAATGTAGGGAGACTGAGTAACATGTCCAGGATCGTCCAGTCAATAATTAGAGAAAATGGGCTCTGATTTTGTGTCTCCTGCCCTTAGGGCCTTTTGCACACCATGCCATTATTTCACAAACTGCAGGAATCTACTGATGACAAAGACAAATCTTATTCACTTTTAATCCCCTGGCATACAGTAGACACTCAAAAAGCATTTGAATAAAGAAATGAATAACTGAATCAAAACAAACTAGTTGTCGTTATTTGTTAAATAGGAGTAAGCCTGCCAGTGGCTTCTGTTCCCAATGTACTCTACAACACATTAAATTGATAAGAGAAAAGTACTGAAATAAAACATACATAAAACTATGTATCACACTTTACTTGGAAACCACTGAATCAAATTTTAGCCGCAGGTCGGGCACAGTGGCTCACTCACGCTTGTAACCCTAGCATTTTGGGAGGCCGAAGTGGGAGGACTGCTTGAGTCTAGGCAACCTAGGCAACATAGTGAGACCTGGTCTCTACAAAAATAAAAATAAAAAAATTAGCTGTGTGTGTGGCATGTGCCTGTAGTCCTAGCTACTTGGGAGGCTGAGGTGGAAGGATCACCTGAGCCCAGGAGGTTGAGGCTGTGGTAAGCCATGATCTTGTCACTGCATTCCAGCCTGGGGGACAGAATAAGACCCTGACTCAAAAATAAATAAATAAATAAATAAAGTTAGCCACAGAGCTGAGACCAGACCCAGCTTTCCTAACTCATAGTCTAATATACTATGCCTAATGAAATTAGATTTTTTAAAAATCACATAAACATTGACTGCCTGTCAAGTTTAGAAGCAGTATCACTGCCCTCAACAGCTCATCACATTATTTTCCAAGTAAGAATCTCTCTTGTATTCTTTTAACAAATGTTTAGGGTTTAACTTCAACTAAGAAAACAGTGAAAAGAAAATTAGACAAATAAAAGCATTAAATTTTAGATTCAAAGTTTCCAGATATGGCCAACTTTCTTAATAATTAGAATTTACTCATTCTACAACTTTTTCTCATTCAAGAAATATTTATCAACTATATAGCAATGCCTGGACTTTCTAGTTTTGTCTATAAAATCTATTCAAAGCTGGGCTTGGTGGCTCAGCCAGTAATCCCGTGCCTTTGGGAGGCTGAGGTGAGTGGATTGCCTGAGCCCGTGGGTTCGAGACCTGCCTGGGCAACTTGGCGAGACCTCATCTCTACAATAAATCAAAAGATTAGCCAGGCGTGGTAGTGCGCGCCTGTAGTTCCAGCTACTTGGAAGGCTGAGGCGGAAGGATCGCGGGAGCCCACCAGGTTGAGGCTGCGGTGGCCAGGAGCGGCTACTGCACTCCAGTCTGGGTGACAGAGTGAGACTCCAACTCAAAAAAAAAAAAAAAAAATCATGTGTGTAAAGACAAAATATTAGTTGACATGATCAAATAAATGAACAAATTCTGCCTAGTTTTCCATACTCTTTAGTTCTCATTAAAGCATGGAAGTGAAAGCATCTAGCCAAATTGTGAAAGTCAAAATGTATTCTAAAAGCAGATACGGATATAATTATCACGTGTCAATTTTCCAGAAAAGCAAGTATAGAAAAAACACTATTGTACGATTTCATTTAAATGAAGTGTCTAGAATAGGCAAATTCAAACAGACAGGAGGAGATTAGTGGTTGCCTGTGGGGAAGGAAGAACTGGGAACTGCTAATGGACGGGGTGCCTTTTTGGGAGCGATGGAAACGTTCTACAAGGATACTGTGGTGACATCGCACAACCTTGTGAGTATGCTAATAGCCACTGAACTTGTAATTATGAATTATGCATCATAAGCTAATATTTTTTATTCTATTTCATTTTTTGTTGAGTCAGAGTCTCATTCTGTTGCCCAGGCAGGGCTCAGGCGATCCTTCCACCTCAGCCTTCTAAGTAGCTGGAACCACAGGCATGTGACACCACGCCCACCACCATGCCCAGCTAATTTTTTTTATTTATTGTAGAGACAAGGTCTCGCTATGTTGCCCAGGCTGGTCTTGAACCTGTGGGCTCAGGCAATCCTCTTGCCTCTGCCTCCCAAGTACTGGGACTACAAGCGTGAGCCACTGCGCCCAGCATAAGCCAATATTTTTTAAAAAGCAGATATGGTCGTATAATAGTGGATGCCTTGGCATACCACCCAGAGCCAGGCTTCACGACCAAGGTGCTTTCTTTCTTTGTTTTTGTTTTTTTTTTGACTCAGGATCTTACTTTGTCACCCAGGTGGAGTGCAGTGGCATGACACAATGATCATGGCTCCTGGCAGTTTGACCTCCTGGCCTCAGGCAATCCTTCCACTTCAGCATTCCAAGTAGCAGGGACTAGAGGCACACGCCACCAAGCCCAACTAAGTTTTTTATTTTTTAGTAGAGACGAGGTTTTGCTACGTCATCCAGGCTGTTCTCGAACTCCTGGGCTCAAGCAATGCCTGCCTTGACCTCCCAAGGTGCTGGGATTACAGGCGTGAGCCACCACACCTAGTCATGACCAAGGTACTTCTTACCAGCTACTGGAATAAATGGCTGAGTCTCCCAGTGTCCCTCCCAGGATTTTCCTCAGCCAAAGGGAGCTGCCTGTATCCAGTACCTGGAAAAGGCAGGAATACAGAGGCCTGGCCTCTTTGTCCTGAGTTGGGACAACCTGAAGGCCTATCTAGCTCACAGCGCCACCGCAAGAGCAGATGAGACCTTGGTTTCAAATCTGCCCAATCCTGATTTTTTTTTTTTTTTTTTGAGTTGGAGTCTCACTCTGTCACCCAGACTGGAGTGCAGTGGCCGCTACTGGCCACCGCAACCTTGACCTGCTGGGCTCCGGCGATCCTTCCGCCTCAGCCTTCCAAGTAGCTGGAACTACAGGTATGCGCTACCACGCCTGGCTGATTTTTTTATTTATTGTAGAGATGAGGTCTTGCCAAGTTGCCCAGGCGGGTCTCGAACCCGTGGGCTCAGGCAATTCACTCACTTTGGCCTCCCAAGGCGCGGGATTACAGGCTGAGCCACCAAGCCCGGCCCTCATTTTTTTTTTTTTTAAAGCAAAATTTATTGAGAGGACAGAAAAGCTCTAAGATGGTATTTTGGAGTTATCACTGTGTAGAAGATCAAGTGGAAGCCTCTGAAGCTGTCACTCTCTCCTCTTGGCCAAAAGAGTAAAGAAAAAATAAAACCACATTCCAAGAGAAATAACAGAGGCGCACCATCTGTACACCTAATGGATATAGTGGTATGGTGGGGTTAATTTTATATACCAATTTAGCTAGGCAAATGTGCTTAGCTGCTTGGTTCAAACACCAGTCTAGATGTTGATATTCTTTCAGATGTAACTAACATTGAAATCAACAGACTGAGTAAAGCTGATTACTCTCCATAATATGGGTGGGCCTCATTCAATCAGCTGAAGGTCTTAAAAGAAGAAACTAGGGTTCCCTGAAGAAGAAGAAATCATGTCTCTAAACTGCTTTTGGATCAAGACTGCAACATCAAGACTCTTCCCCTGGGGCTCCAGCCTGGTGGCCTGTTCTACATATTTCTAACTTGTCAGCTCACACAATTACATGAAATAGTTCCTTAAAATCTCTCTCACATATATACACCCCTAGACAAAATAGAGCTTGGTAGATTACAGCTGACTACCACAAACTCAAACAAGTGGAAACCCCAATTGCATCTGCTGTGCCAGATGTCATAAATCTGCTAAAGTAGATCAACAGAACTACAGGTATAGGGATGGGGCCACAGACCTGGTAAATGCATTCTTTCCATCTCTATTAGGCAAGAGAATCAGAAACAGCTCACTTTCATATGTGAGGGACAACAGTATACCATACGGTTTGACTCAGGGCTTGTTAACTCTCTCATCCTCTGTCATAAGACATTCAAAGGAAACCAGATTATTTGGAAATTCTATCTAGTATTATTTTGGTCTATTATATCAACGATGTATCATTGCTGTCATCTGGTGAGTGCAAGGGGCAAGTTCATATTGGAGGCCTGGGTATACATATGCATTTCAGAGGATTATCAGTTCAGCCACTTGTGCTACACAACCCCATAGGCTCCAGGGTTCTAAAAGTTCTAAAGGTATCTCCAGTGTAAAAAGAAGCTATGGGACGCTTATGGTGAGCCGCAGTAGGAAAATCACAATGCAGACGCTAGGGTTCTGAAGCAAGGCCATGCCATCCATAGCAAAGACCCACACACAATCTGAAATCAGCTCATGGATGGATATTTGGCCCTGGTAGCAATGGAGCTTCTGACCATTCCCTATCAAAGGATGACGCATCAAGAACCATAATCTGGGATCTGTAAGATTCACTAAGTGATGAGGTCAGGCAGGTTCAACAGCAATTCATTGCAAGATGGAAAAGGTAAACTGACAGCCGGGCTCGGTGGCTCAGCCTATAATCCCGCGCCTTTGGGAGGCTGAAGTGAGTGGATTGCCTGAGCCCACGGGTTCGAGACCCGCCTGGGCAGGCGAGACCTCATCTCTACAATAAAAATCAAAAAATTAGCTGGGTGTGGTAGCGCGCGCCTGTAATTCCGGCTACTCGGAAGGCTGAGGAGGAAGGATCGCTGGAGCCCAGCAGGTCGAGGCTGCAGTGGCCGGGAGCGGCCACTGTACTCCAGTCTGGGCAACAGAGTGAGACTCGAACTCAAAAAAAAAAAAGGTAAACTGACATCGGGCATGAGCAAGCCAGAGAACACAGTAAGCTGTAAGAGCAAGCAACCAAGACACCATAATATCCACTATGGTTGTACCAGTGCTTCTCTGTTGGCCCATGCATATGGCTACATGGAGGCTCCCTTGTGACTGGCTCTTGGACAACAATGAAGGACAAACTTGCTTCATGGATTATTTGGTTTGGTACACAGCTAAAAATGGATGGCATCTGCATTACAGCCTCACTTAGGGATAGCCCTGAAAGACACTGATGAGGGGTAGTCATTCCATGGACATGCTTCGGGTGGTGCTCCTGGTCATCCACATCACACGGAAAAAGAAGGGGCTCAAGGTAAGCGTACATAAAGACTCGTGGGAAGTGGAGAAGGGTTCACTGGCGGGCTAGGAGTCTGAAAGGAAAAAGATTAGGAGACTGGGGAAAAGGAATTTAGGGGAAGAGGCATGTAGATGGGCCTATGGGAGTAGGCACAGAGTGAAAAGACCTTCGTATTGTATATTCACGCCTACCGGCAAGCATCCACCATGGAAGAGTCAGCAATAACCAAAAGAGTAATTCAGCTGGCTGACTCAACAGCCTGTTGTCCTAGAGCTGGCACAATGGGCTCACAAAAGGAGTCCCATGAAACAAGGACCGAGGATATGCCTATACCCAGTATCATGGGCTGCTACTCACCACGGCTGACTTAGCTACCGCTGCTGCTCAAAGTCCATCCTGATGGCCACAGAAGCCAATGCTGAGATCCTGAGACAGGATCAACTCTTGAGACTAACCAGCAACTCAGTGGTAAGTTGACTACATTGAACTCTTTCAACTGGGGAACAGGCACTTCACCTTGACTGGAAGCAACACAAATTCTGCGCGTGGGTTTGCCTTTCCTGGCCACAGGACCTTGCCAATACCATTGAACAGGGCTCCCAGCATGCTTGAATCTCTGATGTGGTGTACCACGTAACATCACCTACGGGACCAACTTCAGAACAAAGGAAACTCAGAGGTGCAGCAGTGAGCACAAGGGCTCCCCTGTTCCTACCACATACTGCACCAAAGCTGCCAACCTGGTAGAGCACTGGTTCTCAAAGGAGGGCAGTGTTTGTCCACCATAACAAAGAATTACCTGGCCCTAAATGGCAATGTGCCACCGTCTAAAAACTCTAAGAAAGAAGAATCAGCCGAGCATGGTGTCGCACACCTATAATCCCAGCACTTTGGGAGGCTGAGGTGAGAGGATTGCCTGAGCCCACGGGTTCGAGACCAGCCTGGGCAACTTGGTGACACCTCATCTCTACAATAAAAATCAAAAAAATTAGCCAGGCATGGTGGCGCGTGCCTGTAGTTCCAGCTTCTTGGAAGGCTGAGGTGGAAGGATCACCTGAGCCCAGTAAGTCTAGACTGTGGTGGCCGTCAGCGTGCTTCTGCACTCCAGCCTGGATGACAGAGTGAGACTTCAACTAAAAAAAAAAAAAAAAAAAGAAAGAACAATCAAAGAGCCTCCAGCTGCGGCACCAGCATGAAGATGATATCCTGTGAAAATGGAGTAAAATATGTGTCCTAAATTAATGACCATAACACAGTACTCTATTCCCAGCTAGTAAAAGACACGGGTCTCAGAACCAAAAGGTGGGAGAAGTGGCCTTGTTGAACATCATTTCCAGTGACCCCCGAGGACGCTGTGCTGCACATCTCAAAACTCCAGCTCTGTGAGTCTAGCGGTCCAGTCCCCAGAGAAGGAATGCTTCTAGCAGAGAACACAGTGAGCATTCCATTCTGTTTTAAGCTGTGACTGCCACCCAATCCATTCAGAACCTCATGCCAGAAGTCCCGCAGGGAAGGAAATGAATCATCACTCCACCGGCAGGAGCAAGTGACCCCAAGCTACTGCCCTTGGTAAGGAGGCAGGGCTACTGATACACATCTCTTAGTAGCCCCTGACCGATTCTGAGGGCAAGTGGACAAGTGCAGTAGCCACAGTCTGACACGGGCATGGTGACCAGGGTCTCTTACTCCTCAGACATGAGGATCTGGGCCACCTTCTCCAGATAAGGAGAAGTGGTAGATGAGGGTGAAGGAAATCTAGAAAGGGCAGAAAAGGGGGAGAAGATGAGTAACTGTCACAGTCTCAACACTACTTGCAGCACTGAAAGCTGAAGCTCAGTCCCCTCACCTTATTCTTGTGAGTTTCCCAGGAAAAGAAATCAATTAGAAATTAGATCATGCAGGCTTTTGTAAGCCACGGGAAGGAGTTTGGATAAGTTTATCTTCATAGTCAGAGGAAATTCCCAGTCCTTTTTCCTCTCTAGAAAGTTGGTAGCTAGGCACAATTTGCTTCTGTCCATTTGTCAAAGAATGGAAGATGTTTCTCTGGATAAATTCTACAGATGCTGGCATTTGGGGTCCTCCAATAAAACAGCCAGGTCTTTGTTCCATAATCCTATGGTAAAGCCCACCAGTTGATAAGCCTGACCTATCACAAAGAACTTCCAGTCTGCATTTTAGTGCCTCATTCTTTAAAAACCAGGCTAGGAAGACATCTAGACATTTGAGAAAAGTCTTTCACATAACAGATAAGAGTAAATCAACAGAGAAAAGAAACTACGAGAAAAAGAGACAATGTAGGAAGCAAGATAAGACTTCAAAAGTTATAATAAAAATCATTAAAGAGCTGAGAAAATAAGATTTAATAATATAACCATAAAACAAGAATAGGATGCTATAAAAAAAGAACATTGGGGGAAATTAAAAATTCAGTAGAAATGTTAGAAGATCAATCTGAAAAATTATTCCGCAAAACTAAATTAAAAAACCAAGAAAACAGGAGAGAGAGAGAGAGAGAGAGAGAGAAAGAGAGAGAGAGAGAGAGAAGGTCAAACCAGGAGGTTCAACAACCAACTAACAAGAATTCCAGAAAGAACAAACTAAAAAAATGAGTACAGGCCAGGCACGGTGGCTCAAGCCTGTAATCCCAGCACTTTGGGAAGCTGAGGTGAGAGGACTGCCTGAGCCCAGGGGTTCGACACCAGTCAGGGCAACCTGACCAAGAGCTTGTCTCGACATGAAGTCAAAAAAATTAGCCAGGTGTGGTGGTACATGCCTGTAGTTTCAGCTACTTAGAAGGCTGAGGCAGAAGGACTGTGTGAGCCCAGCAGATTGAGGCTGCAGTGGCTGTGCACCTGCCACTGCACTCTAGCCTGGGCAACTAAGTGAGACTCCAACTCAAAAAAAAAAAAAAAAAAATGAGTACAAAGACATTATTACAGAAATAATAAAAGAACCTTTCCTGGAATTGAAGCTCATTAAATTCTAGATAGAAAAGGCCCACCAACTGCCACAATAATAAATGGAAAACATACATAAACAAAGACAAATCAGCATGACATTTAAAAATACTGGAAAAAAATGAAGACCTTAAACACTATCAGAGAAATAGAAAGGTCACATCCAAAGAACAGGGAATCTGGATATCACTGGACATTTTAATGCAACATTGGAAATAAAGAATAAACCTAGCTGGGCGTGGTAGTGCATGCCTGTAATTCCGGCTACTTGGAAGGCTGAGGCAGAAGGATCGCTGAAGCCCAGCAGGTTGAGGCTGCGGTGGCCGGGAGCGGCCACTGCACTCCAGTCTGGGCGATAGAGTGAGACTCCAACTCAAAAATAAATAAATAAATAAAAAATAAACCTGGTCGGGCTTGGCGGCTCAGACTGTAATCCCAGCACTTTGGGAGGCTGAAGTGAGTGGATTGGCTGAGCCCATAGGTTCGAGACCAGCCCGGGAAACTTGGTGAGACCTCATCTCTGCAATAAACAACAACAAAAAAAAACTAGCCAGGCATGGTAGCGTGCACCTGTAGTTCTCGCTACTTGGAAGGCTGAGGTGGAAGGATGGCCAGAGCCTAGGAGGCTGACGCTGGGGTGGCCCCGAGTGTGCCACTGTACTCCAGCCTGGGCGACGGAGTGAGACTCCAACTCCCCCCCCAAAAAAAGAATAGAGCTTGACTTAAAAATTTGGAAGAAAAATTTTTTCCACTCTGAAAATTTTCAGAAGTCCAAGTTCTCAAAAATTGACCTCCCTTCACAACCTTTGTTAGGAAAGTACAAAGATATAATTCACCTAAATGAAAATGTGAACTAAGAAAGAAAAAGATACAAGATCCAGAACACTAAATATTAGCAAAGGGGAGAAGCAAAGGGAATTCTCAGGGTAATAATGAAAGGAAGCTTGACGAGCACAGCTGTGCAGCAAGTCTAGAAAACAACAAGTCCAGAAAGCAACAGGAAAGGAGTTCCAGGAAGAACGTCTCCAAGAAAATAACCAACATATTAGTCTAAAATGGTCAGACACAGAAAATAACCAACATATTAATCTAAAATGGTCAGCGTTTTACAGATCTACTGGTGAGTTTGAGGAGGAATTAAAGACCTAAGAAAAGAAAAATAAATTAGACAACTGTTACCTCCAGAAAAAATAAAGTTGGACAGGAAAGGAATTTTCATAAGACTATATCTCACCAATGAAGAAAATGCTGTAATAATTAAAAATTATGAAATAACTACGTGGAGTATGGGGGAATGAAGTAGGAGGGGGAAACAGCACATGTGTGAGCATTGATGGTGTAGCGTAAGAAAGTAAAAAAAAATCCTCATTTTCTATAATGGCAAAAATAAAGTATAAAATTGAAAAAATCAACAAATAATATTCAAATCATATGATTGAGAATAGGGAGGTAAGTTAAAGACATGAAGAATCAGTTAAAGACATGAAAGATGAATGCCTTTGGGAAGTAGGATTGAGAAAGTAGGAAGGTGTACAGCAGGAAACTGCTATTTTTGCTGCAAACCTTGAGGTACCATTTGGCTTTTAAGTCAAGTGCATGCATTACTTTAGCAAAAGTAAAAATTAAAATAAAAACTATAGGCCGGGTATTGTGGCTCATGCCTGTAATTCCAGCACTTTGGGAGGCGAAGATGGGAGGACTGCCTGAACTCAAGGGTTTAAGACCAGCCTGAGCAACATGGTGAGACCTCATCTCTACAAGAAATCAAAAAATTAGCTGGGCACGGTGGTGCACGCCTGTGGTTCAAGCTCCCTGGAAGGGTGAGTCAGAAGGATCACCTGCCCAGCAGGTCGAGGCAGTGGTTACCGTGAATGTGCCACTGCACTCCAGTCTGGGTGACAGAGTGAGACTCCAACTCAAATAATAATAATAATATAATAAGCTGGGCTCGGTGGCTCAGCCTGCAATCCCAGCACTTTGGGAGGCTGAAGTGAGTGGATTGCCTGAGCCTGCGGGTTCGAGACCCGCCTGGGCAACTTAGTGAGACCTCATCTCTACAATAAATCAAAAATTAGCCGGGCATGGTAGCGCGCACCTGTAGTTCCAGCTACTTGGAAGGCTGAGGTGGAAGGATCACCAGATCCCACCCAGCAGGTCGAGGCTGCGGTGGCCGGGAGTGGCCACTGCACTCCAGTCTGGGTGACAGAGTAAGACTCCAACTAAAAAAAAATATATATATAATAAAATCAAAACCTAAATATGAGCCCAAATGTGGCAAAATCTGTTAAATTGAGTGGTGGGGGCTGGGCATGGTGGCTCAGTCTGCAATCCCAGAACTTTGGGAGGCTGAGGTGAGAGGACTGCCCGAGCCCAGGGATTCAAGACCAGCCTGGGAAACTTGGTGAGGACTTGTCCCTACAATAAATCAAGAAATAAGCCGGGTGTGGTTGTGTGCGTCTGTAGTTCCAACTACTTGGAAGGCTGAGGCAGAAGGATCGCCTAAGCCCAGCAGGTCAAGGCTGCGGTGGCTGTGAGCATGCCATGGCATTCTAGCCTGGGCATCAAGAGTGAGACTCCAACTCAAAAAAAAAAAACACAAAACAAAACTGAGTGGTGGATATTCTGGTATTTCATGTCATTTTCTATTTTCTTATTTTAAAAATAATTCCTATTTTTTATTTTTTTTGAGTTGGAGTCTTACTCTGTTGCCCAGACTGGAGTGCAGTGGCCGCTCCCGGCCACCGCAGTCTCAACCTGCTGGGCTCCGGCGACCCTTCCGCCTCAGCCTTCCGAGTAGCCGGAATTACAGGCATGTGCTACCACGCCCGGCTGACTTTTTGATTTATTGTAGAGATGAGGTCTTGCTGCCCAGGCGGGTCTCGAACCCGCAGGCTCAGGTAATCCACTCACCTCAGCCTCCCAAAGGCGCGGGATTACAGGCTGAGCCACCGAGCCCAGCTTAATAATTCCTATTTTTTAAAATGCCCTTTTTATTTCTAGAACGTTCATTAATCTGTTATTCAATACAGTGTTAACTACCACTGTTATGTGGATGAGGAAGAGCATAAAAGAAGTAAAATACAGTGCTCTTTAGGTTAGAGATGAGAAAAACCCCTGTGGTTTCTATAGTTTTTTTTTTTTTTTTGAGTTGGAGTTTTACTTTGTCACCCAGACTGGAGTGCAGTGGCTGCTCTCGGCCACCGCAGGCTCAACCTGCTGGGCTCAGGCAATCCTTCCGCCTTAGCCTTCCAAGTAGCTGGAATTACAGGTGCGTGCTGCCACGCCCGGCTAATTTTTGATTTATTGTAGAGATGAAGTCTCGCCAAGTTGCCCAGGCGAGTTGCAAACCCGTGGTCTTAGGCAATCCACTCACCTCGGCCTCCCAAAGCTTTGGGATTACAGGCTGAGCCACCAAGCCCAGCCGTTTCTATAGTTTAAAAAAAAAAAGAAAGTCTTAAACCTGAATTACTTTTCTCCAAGAGAAAGGTCTTTGATTTTTATTTTCAAACATTTACTATTACTTTAAAAACTAACTTGAATGGGGAGACACCTCTTATCAACAAGGGTTCCTGAACAAAGCATATTTGTATACCTAACCCTTAACTGTACCCCACAATATCATAATAAAAAATATTGATTATAAAAATAAATAAATAAATAAAATACCCTACCAAAAAAAAAAAAAACTAACTTGATAGGAAAGTTCTATTTGATAAATCAAAAAGTTACAAGACATAATAAACTTATCAAGTGAGGAAAGAGCAAGCTTCAAGCTGGGCTCGGTGGCTCAGCCTGTAATCCTGCACCTTTGGGAGGCTGAGGTGAGTAGATTGCCTGAGCCCGCGGGTTCGAGACACGCCTGGGCAGGTGAGACCTCATCTCTACAATAAAATCAAAAAATTAGCTGGGCGTGGTAGCGTGCGCCTGTAATTCCGGCTACTCGGAAGGCTGAGGCAGAAGGATCGCCGGAGCCCAGCAGGCCGGGAGCGGCCACTGCACTCCAGTCTGGGCAACAGAGTGAGACTCCAACTCAAAAAAAAAAAAGAAAAAGAAAAAGAAAGAGCAAGCTTCAGAATAATATGTGTATGAGCCCATTTATCTATAAGAAAGCCAAACAACAAGACCAAATCTATACAAACAGATATAAAAATACATGTAAAAGCATCTGGAAGAATAGACACCAAACTGTCCGTATGGTTACTTCTAGAGGCGAAAGAGGTTGGGGGTGGAATAAAAGTAATCTGAAAGTTTATTTTCACTTGTTTTGATTGGTAATTAATATACACAGTAAGAATTTCAAATGGCAAAAAAGATATACTCGTGAAAACAAGTCCCTCTCCCACTTTTGCCCCTAGTTCCCTTCCCCAAAGGCAACCCCTTATTTCTAGGCGCTGTGTTACCTTTTAGCATGATTTCAAATACACAGCAACATATGTTGACATACAGTTCCCACACTAGTCATATTGCTCTACCCCTTACGTTCTCCCTGCAAATGACTCTTGCCTTACAAACAATGTAAGCTATTTTCCACACACAGTTTACCTCCAGTCTGCCTTGCTGGGTTTTATAAACCACTTGGGGATTCTCCTGTAGTATGCTGTCATAGAGCTCACGAAAGTGGGCTATGTTGGGCTTCACAATATTCAACACTTTTGTCTTATCCTCTCCAACCACCATCCGAAAGTCACCTAGTTAAAGCAAACAGAAAAACAATTCTTCCACTGAGAATATACACTCTAACCTGTGAACTACAGTCCCTACACAGATCCGCACGGTTCAACCTGGAAGGATTCCCCATCAAAATACTTGCTTTTCTTCCTTAAAATGCAGGCACCTGTTAGGGGAAAAGTGACCTTCTAAAATCACAAAACAATGCCAGTTAAAATACAATTACCTAAGTACACAAGGTAATCACAAGTGAGAAATGAATGCATTTTGTCTTTCCAGTGTAGAAACTTCTATATTGACAAACTTTCATCTTACGAACACATCTCTGCCTGTGCCCAGTCACGGAGACAGGAGCTGTGCACTATCACTTTAGACTCGTCCTTGCCATTGCTTACTCATTGTTGACCTGTTTGCTATGTTTGCATGAGGGCTTTTGAGGTGCTTTATAAATATAATTAACCTTATTATATTTGATAAGGGAAAGATAGGCTTGAAAGTCCCGGTAAGAAAAGGTTTGCATTTAAGATGAAATTGAGAACAGATATCATTTTTTATTTTATTTTTAGTTTTTATTTTTATTTTTTTTTTGAGTTGGAGTCTCACTCAGTCACCCAGACTGGAGTGCAGTGGCCGCTCCCAGCCACCACAGCCTCGACCCGCTGGGCTCCGGCGATTCTTCCACCTCAGCCTTCCAAGTAGCTGGAACTACAGGCGCGCGTTACCACACCTGGCTAATTTTTTTGATTTATTGATTTATTGTAAGATAAGGTCTTGCCAAGTTGCCCAGGCAGGTCTTGAACCCGCGGGCTCAGGCAATTCACTCACCCCAGCCTAATCATTTTTTAAATTCCAAGTGATAGGAAATCAGGAATGTTATATTTGCCAATGGATGAATTGAGCTCCAAAACAAATAATTCTGAATGACAAAAAGATTTCTGAAACAAATGAAAAGTGCCCTGCCCATGCCACTGACAATCATCAGAAAGATGGAGCAAAGAAGAGTGATACAATGGGCACACTTGAGTGAATGCCTACTGGGCTAATATGAATCCAAAAGAGGCTGAACACATGCAGGAGAACCTTCCAGGTTAAATGTGGTGAAAGCAACGCGGCTGCAACATTTGCTAGACAGACAGCAAGTCGTGAGTAGAGAGGTGACAAGTGTAGGCAGGTACGCGAGCTGCTGAGGAATCCCCCAGGACTAGGATGATGATACAACTTATCATCCAAACTAGGTCACTTTTGAGGGACAAGTGGGCCCTATGAATAATTACACCAGGACAAGTATAAACTGGGCAAACCAGGATATAGGGTTACCTTTGTCAATTTCTTTTCTCTGGGGTGGGAAAGGGATCATAGAGGTTATTACTTGCTAACAAATTTTCCTAGAGTGACTTGGCTTATTTTGGAAAAAGTAAAAATTCAAAGATGCTTCATTCTTAAGGAATAAAATATGCCAGGTTTTTAAGCTTCAAAGGGCAAATTTATATTACAATTTGGTGAAATGCAGCCAGGAACTGCAAGCTTCAGAAAAACAGATTTCCAAACATCCTCTGGAAACTGACCTTGGTGTAAAGGAAGCCTAACTGTTCAAGAGTGAGCAGAAGTGAGTCCCAATCATAACAAGCTGTTCAAATATGGATGAACATTTTTTTCACTATTATTTTAATGGAAAAGAGAGTTACTTAGTTAAAACCTGGCATCACTGCTAACGAAGGTGTTGAGAAATTGGTCCTTTTACTTATTACAGTTGGCAAACCACATCTCTGGAGATCAAGCCTAAAGAAATAAACTAGAAACAGAGATTGAGCAGTAATGTTCATTGAACACCTGGTAAGTACCAAGTACTGTTCAAAAAGCTTTGTAGCACTGCTTCACTGAATTCACACAGGTAGGTATGATGCTATCCCTATGTGGCATACAAGGCAACAAAGACACAGAGATTAAGAAGTCTGCTTGAGACTGCCCAGAAAGTGAAAGTACACTACACTACACATGAAAAACTGTTCACTGAAGCAATATTTATAATACTGAAATACTGGAAGCAACCCAAATGTCCAACAGAGAAACGGATGAGTTAGGATGGTGTACACTTACCCTATCACGAAACAATGTACAACCATTAAAAATTACAGTAATCACACACAGCAAGTTGGAAAGTATCATATAAAAAAGGGCAGTAAGAAATGAGGTTAGGTCGGGCTCAATGGCTCAGCCTGTAATCTCAGCACTTTGGAAGGCTGGGGCGAATGCATTGCCTGAGCCCGTGGGTTCGAGAGCAGCCCAGCAAATTGGCGAGATCTTGTCTCTACAATAAATCAAAAAGTAGCCAGGTAACGAGTACCTGTAGTTCCGGCTATTTGGAAGGCTGAGGCAAAAGGATTGCCAGAGCCCAGCAGGTTGATGCTGGGGTGGCCGCGAGTGTGCCACTGCACTCTAGCCTGGGCGTCAGAGTGAGACTTCAACTCAAAAAAATAAAACAAAACAAAACAAAACAAAAGAAATGAGGATACAAGGCCAGGCACAGTGGCTTACACCTGTACTCCCAGCATTTGGGAGGCAAAGGTGAGAGAACTGCCTGAGTCGAGGTGTTCGAGACCAGCCTGGGCAACTAAATGAGGACTTATCTCTAAAATAAGTAAAAAAATTAGTTGGACATGGTGACATGCACCTATAGTTCCAGCTACTTGAGAGGGTGAGGCAGAAGGAAACGCTGAGCTCAAAGGAACCCCTGAGCCCAGCAGATTGAGGCTGCGGTGGCCATAAACATGCCACTACACTCCAGCCTGGGTGACAGAGTGAGACTCCAATTCAAAAAAAAAAAAAGAAAGAAAGAAAAAAAATGAGGATACAACAGTATATGAAAAAAACTTTATAAAAAAAGAAAAACAAGACAAAGGGACTATAATAAATGGCTCACTTTTGCTTTAATAAAATACACATTTATTGTGTGCTCTTGTATGTGTGCTTTAATTTGCTGTCTCATTTAATCCTGGAAAAGTCCCACAAAATAGGTCCTATTATTATCCCAATTTTACAGATGAGGAGATGAAGGTACAAACATAATCTGCCCAAGGTCCAACTGCCTCTCACTCAGTATCAGGATAGTGACACTTCAGGCGACTGTTGTATTCTGTGATTTCCCTCCACTTCCCTCATTTCTATAATGTTGGCATGCTACCTTCTAACATTTTAAAATAAATTCATAGTATGCACAGACGTGACAACTTAAATGTGAATAGAAGGGTAGCTGGGTTAACTTTTAATTGTGTAAATCTTTATGCTTTTGAGAGCATAATGGATTCCATTAATCTTTGAGGGGATAAAACATCATCAAACTGAATCTATCGGGGCTGGCCCTGAAGTGAAAGATGTGTAAAAACAGCTTGTGTAACTGTTGAGTTACAAATATTTGTGTCATTCCCTCTCCTCCTGAACGTTCCACAAACAAAAAATCCTTATATTTTAGACAGCAACTTTCTGAGAGAAGGACTGTATTTTACCAAAATGTAAAAACAAACTAATCCAAATTCTCTCCCTAAAAGAACAATTGTATGCCATAAATAAAGGACCTAGAAAATATTCTGGGCTCTCTATGAATAAGGACTGGGACTTATTTATCTCTGTTTCTCTAGTTCCTTGTGCACTGCCTGGTGCCTGGAAGACACATCAATCAATGTCGGCTGAATTCAGTTTCTCCAACTGCTGTGCAGCACAACTAGCTCAGCCACAGGGTAGTAAGCAAATGGGTTTACCACTCACTTCTAAAGAACAAAATGAAAAAAACAGTGTCTACAGCATGAACCAGCATCTAACCACAAGAATCTTTTTTGTTGTTTTTTTTTTAACCTTTAGGGATCTGCTTGCAACAAAACACAAGGATTAAGAAAAACTAATGGCTGACTTTTATTTTATGCCTCTATTGAATAGTTCTTTTTAACTCTTGACTGCTCTACCCAGAGAACTGCCAGTATAATACAATGGGCAACCACAAGCATAATTTCTCCTTGACTTTGAAATGAGACAAACTCAGAGGCTTGTGAACCACAGGTAGGCGACCTTCTCTGTGACTCAGGCATTCAGCCAGCACTCAGCGATCTTATTATGGGTGTGCAGATGTGAGGGGCTGCATAGTACAGTGGCAAAGCCCTGGTTTCAAGTCTGGCAATGTCCCAGGGTGATCTGAGTCAAGTTACTTAAACTTTGGGAGTCAGTTTCCTTCTCTGTAAAATAGCTTAAGAATCATACTAACCTTACAATGTTGCTTTCAGATTTAAGTGAGTTAAAGTATCAGAGAATGCTTTGTCAGCAGTAAAGCAGATACTATTTGAGATACGTATACAGGATGGGCAAAGGATACAGGCCAGAGGAAGCCCCAGGTCTTTGAAGATAGCAAATTACTGGCTAACTTTCCCCCCTTTTTTGGTAGATACAAAGTACAGGAGTTATGCTAGACAATGGAGATACAGGTTAAACATCCCTAATCTGAACATCTGAAATTCAAAATCCAAAACTTTTTGAGTATTGGGATGATGCTTGAAGTGGAATTTCCACACCTGACCTCATATGATGGGTTGCATATCTTTAAAAAAATCAAATAGTATGGTGTCTATTTAAAAATTACCTTTAAGAGCTATGTATGAGGTATATGCAAAATATAAATAAGACTGGGTACGAGTGGCTTATACCTGTAATCCCAGCATTTTGGGAGGCAGAGGCAAGGATTGCTTAAGCTCAGGGGTTTGAGACCAGCTTGGGCAACTTGGTGAGGTCTTGCTTCTACAATAAATTTTAAAAAGTAGCTGGCTGCGGTGGTGTGCACCTGTGGTTCCAGCTACTTGGAAGGGTGAGGCGAAAGGATTGCCTGAGCCCAGCATGTCGAGACTGCTGCGTGTGGCTGTGAGTGTGCCACTGTACTCTAGCCTGGGCAACAGAGACTTCAACTAAAAAAAAAAAAAAAAAAAAAGGAAGAAAGAAAAAAGATATATAAATAAAATTCATGCTTAAACCTGGGCTCCATCCTCATAATATCTCATTATATTTATGCAAGTATTCCAAATTCTGAAAAATTCCCAAATCCAAAATACTTCTGGCCCCAAGCATTTCAGATAAGGGATATTCAAGTTGTACAAAAATATAGGCCCTACCTCAGGCAACAAATGACATGAAAAAGATCAGTTTAGTGCAGATTCTTATGTGGTAGTGTTTAAGGACTACAGTCCCACTGGATATTAATATGGGAGAATAATATTCATTTTTATAGCAGCTTTAAAGTGTAATTCATATACCATACAATTCACCCATTTAAAGTGTACAATTCAGCTGAGCCACCAGGCTTGGTGGCTCAGCCTGTAATCCCGCGGCTTGGGAGGCTGAGGTGAGTGGACTGCCTGAGCCTGCGGGTTCGAGACCCACCTTGGTGAGACCTCATCTCTACAATAAATCAAAAAAATTAGCCGGGCGTGGTAGCGCGTGCCTATAATTCCAGTTACTTGGAAGGCTGAGGCGGAAGGATTGCTGGAGCTGAGCAGGTCGAGGCTGCAGTGGCCAGGAGTGGCCACTGCACTCCAGTCTGAGCGACAGAGTGAGACTCCAGCTCAAAAAAGAAAAAAAAAAGTGTACAATTCACTGGTTTTGGTGCGTTTACAGTTTCAACCATCTCTCCAATCCAATCACTGAATATTTCAGCCTCCCCACAAGAAGCCCTGCATCCATAAGCAGTCACTCCCAGCTCCCTTTACCCCTTAACCACCCAGTCCTAGGCACAGACCAGTCTACTTGCTGTCTCTACGGACCTGCCTATTCTGGATATTTTACATACAAAGTCATACAATATGTGGTCTTTTGTGACTAGCTTCTTCCACTAAGCACAATGTTTTCGAAGTTCATTCATGTTGCAGCACATATCAGTACTTTATTTCTGTTATGGCTAAATAATATTCCATTGTAAAGACACACCAATTTTATTTATTCCTCAAATGATGAACATGTGGGCTGTTTCCACTTTTTACCTATTCATTATGAATAATGCTGCCATGAACATTCATGTACAAGTTTTTGTGTGGACGTGTGTGTTCCTTTCTTTTGTGTACATACCTAGGAGTAGAATTTCTTAGTCAGACAACTCTATGTTTAACATTCTGAGGAATTGCCAAACTGTTTTTCCAAAGCAGTTATACCATTTTACAAGCTTATCAGCACTGTATAAAGGTTCCAATTTCTCCTCAACACTTAATACTCGCCTTTTTAAAAAAAAATTTTCATAGAGACGAAGTCTCACTATGTTGCCCAGACTGGTCTCAAACTCCTGGGCTCAAGCAATCCTCCCGCCTTGGCCTCCCAAAGTGCATGAGCCACCATGCCCAGCCTGCCTAGCTTTTTGACAACAGCCACTTTAGAGGGTGTAAAATGAAATGGTGTCTCTGTGACTTTGGCATTTCTCTAATACTAATGATGCTGAGCATCTTTTCATGTGCTTATTGGCACTTTGCATATCTTCTTTGCAGAAATGTTTATTCAAATCCTCTGTCTTTTTTAAATTTCAATAGCTTTGGGGAGTACAAATAGTTTTGGTCCGGGCTTTAAGTGTACCCACTACCTCTACCTGTACACACTGTACTGACAGGTAATTTTTTGGTTCCTCTGCCTCTTCCCCTTCTCCCCCCGCCCCTTTTTTTTTTTTTTGAGTTGGAGTCTCACTCTGTCACCTAGACTGGAGTGCAGTGGCCGCTCCTGGCCACCGCAGCCTCGACCTGCTGGGCTCCGGCAATCCTGCCTCAGCCTTCTAAGTAGCTGGAACTACAGGCGCACGCTACCACGCCTGGCTAATTTTTTGATTTATTGTAGAGATGAGGTCTTGCCAAGTTGCCCAGGCGGGTCTTGAACCTGCGGGCTCAGGCAATCCACTCACCTCAGCCTCCCAAAGTGCGGGTCCCAAAGCCCGGGATTATAGGCTGAGCCACCGAGCCCGGCTCTTCTCCCTCTTCTGAGTCTCCTGTGTCCATTATACCACTCTCTATGTCTTTGCACATCCTTAGTTTAGTTTTGTCTATTTTTAAATTGGGTTGCCTTTTGACTATATTTTAAGAATTTTTTTTTTTTGGGGGAGTGAAAGTCTCACTGTGTTGCCAGGCTGGAGAACAGTGGCACAATCACAGCTGACCACAGCCTCAACCTCCTGGGCTCAGGTGATCCTTCCATCTTAGCTTCCTGAGTAGCTGGGACTACAGATATGCGCCATCATGTCCAGCTAATTTTTTTCTTTTTAGATTGGAAGATATAGTTTATTTAGAAAGTGAATTAGAGAGAGAGGAGATTCACCTCCCCAGGGCAGGGGAGGGGGCCAAAACCAAGAAACATGGTGGCCATAGCTCAAAGAGCCATGTGGACACATCAGGGTTTAACAAAGCAAGGACCTTGTCCAGCTAATTTTTAATTTTTTTTTTGGTAGAGATGAGTTCTCACTATGTTGCCCAGTTGGTCTTGAACTCCTGGACTCAAGCAATCCTCCCGCCTTGGTCTCCCAAGGTGTTGAGATTATAGAAGTGAGTTACCACACCCAGCCAGAATTCTTCATATATTCTGGATACTAGTCCCTTATCAGCTTTATAGTTTGTATATATTTCCTCCCATTTTGTTAGCTGCCTTTTCACTTACTTGATGGGACTGTTTTTCATTTTTATATAGTTTTTTTAATCTATATTTTTCTTTTGTTGCTTGTGCTTTTGGTGATTATGTAAAAACCATTTTCTAACCCCAAATCACTCTTCTAAGAGTTTTATAGTTTTAACTTTTATATCCATGATCCATTTTGAGTTAATTCTGAATATAGTGTGAGTTAGGTGCCCAACTTCATTCTTTTGCAAGTGGACAAAATAATACAGTAGTCCCCTTTATCTGTAGTTTTTGCTTTCCATGGTTTCAATTATCCACAGACAACTTGCTCTGGGTCACATAAGCTTGTAAGTGCTAAGTTAGGATTTGAGCCCAGACTACCTTAATCCTAGAACCCTTGCTTTTATTTAACCCTTTACTTTTCTACCAAAGGTCATTGTGGTGGGTGTCATTCTCAGTTCACACCTGGGCCCAGTTCTCCCTGGGCCCCACTGGCTCATCTCCGGTCCTTGTAGGTCTCAGTTCTGGCTTATCACAGAAGCCTTCCCTGACACCCACTGCCACCCCACCAGTCCCTGTTGCATCTTTCTCTGCTTTTTGTGGTATATTAAGATAGTTTTGGGGTGGGGGAAGGAAGAGAGAAATACCACATTCACATTTTTACTACAGTATATTATTATAATTATTCTCTTTTATTATAAGTTATTATTATTAATCCCTTACTTGCCTGATTTACAAATTAAACTCTATCATAGGTATGTATATGTAGAAAAAAAATAGGCTATATAAGGCTCAGTACTATCCATGGTTTCAGGTATTCATGGGGGTTCTTGGTATTCACATAGATAAGGGTGGGATTACTGTATTTATTTTAACAAGTAAATGACCAAGGTAATGTTTCTAGGAAGCAGTCTAATATAAAGTACAGTCTCAAAAGTAGCTCCATGGTTGCAGAAAAGATGCTGTACTGCACTAACTCACATGTGGAAGAGAATGAGATAAGAATAAATTCCTGATGTGCCTGGTGATATAACTCTGAGCCAGTTTTTCTTTTCTATACTTTAGAGAACACAAAGTAGATAGGTGTAGAGAGGGATAAGGAGGAATCCAGTTCAGCAAGGATCTAATATCACAACCATTCATCCATTCATCAAGTAGCTACTGAGCACCTAGTGTGTATCAGGCACGATTGCATGGGAACAAAGTAAGCAAAACATGACAAAAATTCCTGCCCTCCACATTCTAGTGGTGAACAAAGACCAAAGATAAACCAGCAAAAAAGTCAGACTGGGGAAAGTGCTATGGAGAAAACAAAAAGCAGAGAAAGACGCAACAGGGAGTGCTGGGGTGGCAGTGGGCATCAGGGAAGGCTTCCGGGATAAGCTAGAACGGAGATGAGCCCAGTGGGGCCCAGGGAGAGTGACCCAGGTGTAAACAGAATGACACTCACCACAATGACCTTTGGTAGAAAAGTAAAGGGTCAAATAAAAGCAAGGGTTCTAGGATTAAGATAGTCTGGGTTCAAATCCCAACTCAGCACTTACAAGCTATGTGACCCAGAGCAAGCTACTTAACTTCTCTGGGCTTCAGTATCCTCAAATGAAAAATGAGAGTAATAATAGTAACTAGTTTATAAATTTCAGAGATTAAATATTACAATACCTGACACATAGTACCTAATACAAAAATGTTCATGCTACTAACAATTTACATCCTTTCAGGAATGCTGCATTCTCAGAAATTAGCAAGTGACTATTGAGTACACAGGGTTCCAGCTTTAGCAAAAGCTCATGCATACCAAGCATAGAGAAATAGGTTTCCAAATTCTTGAAAACAGTCAACTCCCAATATGCAGATCAATCAACAACACTGCCTGTAAGATTTCAGATGGTTTGACCATCACAGAATCAATCTTAAGAGCTTTCATGCTAGAGAAAAAGTTTTGCCAGAATCCAGAAATGGGGATGTGTATTCACATTTTAGAGTGCTGGCACCCATTGCTAATGTTTTTCCCTACGAATCACTCAACTGGCAACTTCCTTGCTGCTTTGTCTTATTCCTAGAAGTAGCTGAGCCTGTGTTCAGTCAATCTGGCAATGAAAGAAACTCATTCTCTCTCTTACACAAGAGTGCTTGAAGGCATTTTTCATCCCTTAAGGACCTTAAAGGGCCAGATGAATTGGAGCTCTCAATATTAATCCACCTCATCTAAGTATTCTGCTAAATTTTTATTTTTTAATTTTTTTAGAGATGTGGTCATGCTCTGTCCTCCCAAGCTGGAGTGCAGCGGTGTGACCAGAGCTTACACCATCCTTGAACTCCTGGGCTTAAGAAATCCTCCCTTCCACCTCAGTCTCCAGAGCAGCTGGGACTACAGGCACATACCATCATGCCTAGCTAATTTTTAAAATTTCTGTAGAGATACAGACTTGCTCTATTGCTCTGACTGATCTCAAACTCCTAGTCTCAAGCCTCTGTCTCCTGAGTAGCTGAAGTTATAGGTGCAAACTTCCACACCTGACAAATTTTGACAGGCATTATTTGTTGACACGCAGCAAGTTTTATAATTCTTATAACTAGCCGGGCTCAGTGGCTAGTAATCCCGCGCCTTTGGGAGGATGAGGTGAGTGGATTGCCTGAGCCCGCGGGTTCGAGACTCGCCTGGGCAGCAAGACCTCATCGCTACAATAAATAAAAAAATCAGCCAGGCGTGGTAGCGCGCGCCTGTAATTCCGGCTACTTTGGAAGGCTGAGGCGGAAGGATCGCCAGAGCCCAGCAGGTCGAGGCTGCGGTGGCCGGGAGCGGCCACTGCACTCCAGTCTGGGCAACAGAGTGAGACTCCAACTCAAAAAAAAAAAAAAAAAATTCTTATAACTGACAATATAATTCCATTTTGGAGAACACATCTTGAGAAGTTATGCCCTTTCCCTACCAAAGTAACTTGTACAAAGTGATTCACAGCAGTGTTGTTAATAACAGTGATAAATAGAGCTAGCTTAGTATACATCAATCATTGAATGAGCAAATAACAGTGTCTTCAGTTATTTAGGGCATGGGATGCTGATTCTCCTGAAAAATGTTAAACCAGAATCACTGCTTAAAATTAGTTATTTTAGTGGCTGGGCATGGTGGTTCATATCTGTAATCCCAGTACTCTGAGAGGCGGAGGCGAGAGAATTGCCTAAGCCCAGGGGATCGAGACCAGCCTGGGTATCTCGGCAAGATCTCATCTCTAACAATAAATCAAAAAATTGCCTGGGTGTGGTGGTGCATACCTGTATTTCCAGTTACTTAGAAGGCTGAGGCGGAAGGATCACCTGAGCCCAGGAAGTTGAGACTACAGTGGCCGTGAGCATACCACTGCACTCCAGCCTGGGCGACGGTGAGATTCCAACTCAAAAAAATATATATAGGTATAGTCATTTTAACAATTTGTATTTACATATGAAAGTTCAAAATGACCCTTCAAAATTAATTTGCTACTTCTTTTCCGTTCACTTCAATGCTGATTTCTAAGATTAAAGGATTAGAGAGCTTTCTTCTTCCCAGTTTTGTGGGCTCTCATCCTCCACCTACTCCTTTCTCACCCATCATTTATGATAATGCTGCTATAAATACTGACCCCAGGGCAGTCAACGTGATCCTTAAATACTATATAAAACATAAGGGGTCATTATGACTACCAGTAATACTGATAGATCTTGCCTCTGCCTAAGTAGTTATTGGTAGGAACTTGTCCAGTAATGTAGAGAGACACTGTTTTTTCTTGTCCCCTTCCCCACCTCCCTCTGCTGGGAGAAATGTTAAACTTCACAGGTTAGGGACCACATATACCATCTCAATTGAAAAAAAAAGAAAAGATGGGCTCGGTGGCACGCCTTGGGAGGCTGAGGTAAGTAGATTGCCTGAGCCCGCAGGTTCAAGACCTGCCTGAGCAATAAATCAAAAAAAAAAAATTAGCTGGGTGTGGTAGCGTGCGCCTGTAGTTGGAAGGCTGAGGTGGAAGGATCGCCAGAGCCCAGCAGGACGAGGCTGCGGTGGCCAGGAGCGGCCACTGCATTCCAGTCTGGGTGACACAGTGAAACTCCAACTCAAGAGAAAAAAAAAAAAAAGAGAAAAATGAAGAAAAATGTCACAGTTGTAAATAAAAATGAGATTAGTGGGCAATCCGAATTTTGGAATACTTGGAGGGTTTGGGAGACTTAGGTGGTTCGCCAAAGGGATAGAATTTGATCAATTCTAGGATACTGGGTTCTCAAAAGCCTAGGAAAGTCAGGAGGAAGACTTGCCTGGGGCAAGTCTCATACCTACGAAAGAGATCTATCTGCAGGGTCAAGGTCCTTTTCTCTTCTCACTACTCTAGCCTAGTTCCAGCCAAAAACAGCTAAAGATTGGCAACACTTTGAAGGTTAATGTAAGAAAGTCTGCAAAGAGGTGAAAGGAGTCATATTAGCCAGTAGTCAGAATTTATAAAGAACCCCCAGAATCCACCCAACACTGTGCTGGTGTTGATTACAAGGAGAAAAACAGAGAGGAGGTAGTGGCATGGGCAAAGTAGAGAACAGTCCTGCATCTTCTCCCACAAAAATCGACCTTTCATCAAAGGGTTCATCCATGTTTTTTCAGAGGGGAGAAGGGGGAGGGAATCACCTCGTAAAGTGACCTCCTTCTCTCACGTGGTACTCAGAAGCCCACTCATTCTGGTACACAGCCATGCCATTCTGCCCCTGTGCCTTTTGTTGGATAGCAGGGATGCTGCCAGGTGAAGTTGGAAGTAACCAAAGACCAAGGTTATTTCACTGTCTTTCTCTCCAGTGTTGCAATTACAGCTATAGCTGTGCTAGATGAATTTCAGGAAGACCGAAGAACAAAACCTCTAAGGTCTCTTACAGCATTAAATTTCCATGAAACCTTATCTGCAGTGGGATTCAGAGAATAAGTAAGCTGCTTTTGCAATGTTTTGAGCATAACATTCTTTGACTCATACTTAAACATTGGGAAATAAGACAGAGGTTTTAAAACTTTTCTTAAAGTAGCAGACCACTTTTTTTTTTAATAAAATCTTGGCCAGGCTCTAATTCCAGCACTTTGGGAGGCCGAGGTGAGTGGAATGCCTGAGCCCGTGGGTTTGAGACCCGCCTGGGCAACTTGGTGAGACCTCATCTATACAATAAATCAAAAAATCAAGCTGGGCTCGGTGGCTCAGCCTGTAATCCCGCGCCTTTGGGAGGCTGAGGTGAGTGGGTTGCCTGAGCCCGCGGGTTCGAGACCTGCCGGGGCAGCGAGACCTCATTTCTACAATAAATAAAAAAATCACCCGGGCGGGGTAGCGCGCCCTGTAATTCCGGCTACTGGGAAGGCTGGGGCGGAAGGATCGCCAGACCCCAGCAGGTCGAGGCTGCGGTGGCCGGGAGCGGTCACTGCACTCCAGTCTGGGGACAGAGTGAGACTCCAACTCAAAAAAAAAAAAAAAAATCACCCGGGCGGGGGGTAGCGCGCCCCTGTAGTTCCAGCTATTTGGAAAGGCTGGGGTGGAAGGATCGCCGGAGCCCAGCAGGTCGAGGCTGTGGTGGCCAGGAGTGGCTACCGCACTCCAGTCTGGGCGACAGAGTGCGACTCCAACTAAAAAAAAAAAAAAAAAAAGTCTTACCTGAAACCTTCCTATATAAAACAGATAAATTTGGTGCTCCTCTGGTTGCAGCTAGGGTGAGGAGCTGGACTGTATCCTCCCTCAGTTTCCCCCTTGTCCTTTAAAGGGGCTTCTCACACCCCTGAGGAACATAGCTGATTTAAGGAAAAAGGGGAAAGGAAGTCAACATTTAGACAAAGGAGTGAAAAAATACATAAATGAAGGGGAAGAAGGGAAAGCCCCCCCTTAATATGAAAGAAGTAGAGTTGCTTTGTAACCATCACAGCAAAAACAGGTTTGAGCAAGAATCATCAAGGGATGCTTAATCCAGAGGGAAAGTTTGATTAGAGGCAGGCTATGTGCATGATCTTCATGCAAACCGACTGCATATAAAGGAGAAACACTGCTTATAGGGGAGAAAACACTACTGACCTGTGGACTTAAAAAATGTGAATGTCATGTACAACAAGGCAAGGCTGAGGAGGTGCTCCAGATTAAAAGTTAAAAGAGACACAAGAACTAAATACAATATGTAATTCCTGACTGGATTATGCACATGAGGGGGAAAAATGCCATACAGGACGTTACTGAGACAATTGACAATGGAAATATGGGTTATAGATTTGATACAAGTATGGTATCAGTATTTAATTTCCCGAATCTGGTAACTGTACTGTGGTTAAGTAAGAGAATGTCCTTATTTTTAGGAAACAAAAACTGAAGGACAGTACGTAGTCTACAGGGGATATGACATGTGCAACCTACTCTCAAACAGTTCAGGAAAAAATAAATGACACAGAGTATTTACAGATACAGAAAAAGCAGCGGTTCTCAAAGTGGGATACCTGGTGGAGCATCATCATCACTTGGGAACTTGTAATGAGTACAGATTCTTGTGTCCCATCTCAAACCTACTAAATGAGTTGTTTGGGGTGAGGCCTAGGAGTCTGTGTTTTAACTTGAGCCTTCTAGGTCATTCAGACACATGCTAAAGCTTGAAATACACTGATACAGAGAAAATAAGAAAACAAATATGGTGAAATGTAAAATGGATGAATCTGGGGAAAGGGTATATGGGAGTTTTTTGTATTTTTTTTTCCTTTTTAATGCAGGATTTGAGAGGACAGAAAAGCTCCCACAGTGGGAGGAGATCTAAAGGGGTTACTCTTTCCCTTTTTTTAAGAAACAGGATTTTACTATGTCACCCAGGCTGGAATACAGTGGCTCACAGCAGCCCCAACCTCCTAGACTCAAGGGATCCTTCCACCTTAGCCACCTGAATACCTGGGATTACAGGCACACACTACCGTGCCAGACTAACATAAAAAAATTTATCTCTTTTTAAAGCAGCACACCTTGGTCCACTGCCCAAGGTGATCTGGAACTCCTGGCCTCAAGCAATCCTCCCTCCTCAGTCTCCTAAAGTGCTGGTATTACAGATGTCAGCCACTGCATCTAGCCCTGCATTATTCCTGAAACTCTGCTGAAATTGCTTCAAAATAAAACTTAACAGTAACAACGGCAAAACTGCCCTGGAACAATAAGTGTCTAGTTGTGGAGAGGAGTCCCTGTGGATAGAGACAAGTCAAAGATTAATGTATGAACCTACACATGAAGTGATGCAATTTACAACTAAGACTGTCGCAACTCCAATGCAGAGTGAAGGCAGGAGACTGAAATAACAAATCTTGCAGAAAATTTGGGCATCAACTATACTAACCTGAATAGGAGAGTCCGGCAATCTCTATAAAGAGGTCTTCTTCAGAAAAGCTCTCGGGGAGCATGAGGAAAGCAGCGGTCACAGCACTCTTCAAATTTTTGTCGAGGGCTGATCTAAGAGTGAGACTCTCATTCATTGCTACAATTTTCACCTGAAAGAAGCAGAACATTCAGGAGAAAAATTCCAGAAGTGAAGTCTTCCTCAAGCCATGGGTTACACATGCACTGGAACTATTCCAAACTCTTTCCACTGAAGATCTTGGAATATTAGTTCAGTTGACACTAAATAATCATCATTCTAATAAGCAACCCCAGAATCTCCTGTTTTATGCTAAAGTCAATGAAATCGTGACACAGGAAAGGATCAAAATGCCAAAGAAAACAAAAAAAAAATATTCCTCTTAAATGAGGAAATGAATCATGAGTTTTGAAAAAGAATAAGTATCATTTGAGAACTTTAATATTTTTAAATTGTATAATCTTATTGTTTTTTTACATAATTTTCTAGTAGATGAAGGCATTTGACTTTATTTAGAGCTCACCTGGAGGCCAGGCACAGTGGCTCAAGCCTATAAGTTTGGGCAAATTACCTAGCTTCTCAGAACTTAAGTTTTTATCTATAAAATAGGATAATTGACGTGCATCAAAGAATTGTCACAAAGATTAAATATGATAGTAAACATAAAGTGCCTAGTATACGCACAACTGCTTTGCTCAATAAAAAGAATTTTTCTCCTAAACACACAGTTGAAGCTGCCTTCTAACTTTCTCCAAGTTCATTAAAATACAAGAGCTCAGCTGGGCTCGGTGGCTCAGCCTGTAATCCCGCGCCTTTGGGAGGCTGAGGTGAGTGGATTGCCTAAGCCCGCGGGTTCGAGACCCGCCTGGGCAGCGAGACCTCATCTCTACAATAAATCAAAAAATCAGCCGGGTGTGGTAGCGCATGCCTGTAATTCCGGCTACTTGGAAGGCTGAGGCGGAAGGATCGCCGGAGACCAGCAGGTCGAGGTTGCGGTGGCCGGAAGCGGCCACTGCACTCCAGTCTGGGTGACAGAGTGAGACTCCAACTCAAAAAAAAAAAAAAAAAAAAATTTCAAGAGCTCCAGTATATTCTGGGATTCTCAGTTTTAAAGATCACACTGTAGCTAAGAGAATGTATTCAAGTGCCAGTTTTATCTCTTACTACCTCTGTGACTATGGGCATAATTCCTTATCAGTAAAATGGAGTTAATAACAGAATCAGGCTCATAAGATTGCTGGTAAGATATTACACACAACCCTTAGCTGAATTGAGCTTCCTTGTGTGTGTTTCACAATAATAACATAAGAGTTTCTCTGGCCAAGGAGTCTCACCTTGGGCTACCATTAGCCCAGGCTTGTTAAAACACATATTATTGGGCCCAACCCCCCATAATATGTATCAGTATCTGTTTCAGTAGGCCTAGATGTGGCTGGCTTTTCTTTCTTTTTCTTCCTACCTTCCTTTCTTTCTCACTCTCTTGTGCTCTCTCACTCTTTGAATCAGGGTCTCATTCTGTCACTCAGGTTGGAGTGCAATGCCACAAATACAGATCATAGCCTCGAACTCCTGGGCTCAAGCAATCCTCCCACTTCAGTCCACCAAGAAGCTGAGACTACAGGAATGCACCACCATGCCGGTCTAATTTTTTTTTTTAATTTTGTAGGTCTCACTATATTGTCTCCAAGTGATCCTAGGCTCCACTCTTGGGCTCCACTCCTGTGCTCAAGTGATCCTTCTGCCTTAGCCTCCCAAAGTGCTGGGATTACAGGTGTAAGCCACTGCGCCCAGTATAAAAAAAAATGCATATTTCTTTTTCTTTTTCGTTTTTCTAAGTTGGAGTGTCACTCTGTCGCCCAGGCTAAAGTACAGGGGTGTGCTCACGGCCACTGCAGCCTCAACCTGCTGGATCCAAGCGATCCGTCCACCTCAGCTTTCCAATTAGCTGTTACTATTGGCGTGCACCACCACACCCAGCTAATTTTTTGATTTATTGTAGAGACAAGGTCTCACCAAGTTGCCCAGGTTGGTCTCGAACCCTTAGGCTCAGGCAATCATCTCACCTCTGCCTCTCAAAGTGCTGGGATTACAGGCGTGAGCCACCACTCTCAGCAAAAATGCATATTTCTAACATGTTCCCAAGTAATGTACAGGGGTCACATTTTGAGATTTATTGCTCTTAGAAGTAGAATTGTCCAATTGTTTTTTGGTGTGGCTATACCAATTTACACTCCCACCATAATATTTTTACAGCATCATGCTGTTTCTGACTTTCCATACAAAGGAAAGTCTCTAGAAGTCCCTAATAAGAACTCTCATATATCTGAAATGTATCTACCATCTCTAAACCATTTGGTATCAACAAATTTCCTCCTAGTCTAGAAAACAGAGCGTAAGTTGTCTTTTATTTGTCAATATAATTTCTGACAAAATTAAGATGGTATATAAAAGACACATGTGAGAAACTCCAAAATAGAATTTTATCAGAAAGCAAAGAGAGAGGTGAATGACCTGTACCCTAAGGTATAGTTTCTTCTCTCATTTTCTTTCTTTTTTTTTTTTTTGAGTTGGAGTCTGTCTCTGTCGCCCAGACTGGAGTGCAGTGGCCGCTCCCTGCCACCACAGCCTCAACCTGCTGGGCTCCGGCGATCCTTCCGCCTCAGCCTTCCGAGTAGCCAGAATTATAGGCATGCACTACCATGCCTGGCTGATTTTTTGATTTATTGTAGAGATGAGGTCTCGCTGCCCAGGCGGGTCTCGAACCCGTGGGCTCAGGCAGTCCACTCACCTCAGCCTCCCAAAGGCGCGGGATTACAGGCTGAGCCACCAAGCCCGGCTTCTTCTCTCATTTTCTTTTGCTGTTGTTGTTTATTGTAAAAAGCAGTATTATAAAACATAAAACTATTTTATAAATCAGACTGAAGAACCTAAATTCTTTTAGCTTTTTTCTCCTAAGAGAATACCTACAACATACAAACTTCGCATATGGCAGGTAGGTCACTTAATACAATATCACCTCCTCCTCCCTTACAATTATGATTTAATAGACCTTAATTAAGCCTTTCAGTACTGGGTGAGTTTAGTGTTATTGCAATCATTTGCAGCCAGTATAAAACCAAGGACCAGTCCAGGAACATGACTCGCCTAAGGTTGCATAATGAGTGGATGGCAAAAATCAGGGTAACACCCATATGGTCAGCCAATCCACCTCGAAACATTTTGAATTATTCTCATGTATTCAGTTAGGGATCTATTCTAATTAACACCTTATCTTGAAAAAGGATTAACAGAAAATTATAAGGTCCTATAACTCCTGCATTTATCTCTTAAATAACCTTCCCAAACTTTATACAGTTGGCCTTCCATATTCGTGAGCTCTGCACCCATGGATTCAACCAATTGAAGACGGAAAATATTCAGAAAAAAAAAAAAATTCCACAAAATTTCAAAAAGCAAAACTTGAATTTGCTATGTGCCAAGTACTATGTTGAATCCATGTGAATGAAGTGTTGCGTAGGTATTGTATTAGATATTACAAGTAACCTAGAGATCACTTAAAGAATATGGGAAGCTGTGCATAAGCTATATGTAAATACTAGATGTTTTATATGAGACTCCAATTTTGGTATGGGGGGTGTCCCAAAACCAATCCTCCAAGGGTACCAAGGAACTGTATTCCACATGGATCATGGATCTAGGAGGACCACCTCCTCATTTTAATGATGGGAAGACTGAGGCCCAGAGGGAGTAAAGGACTCCTCCAAGAGAAGAAGGGGCAAGTGGATCCAGCCCACTGATCCATCCAGTGCTCTTTCCACAACTCTGTGACGCGTCTCCACCTCCATATTCCTCTTCTTCATCTTCTTTCACCACATCCTTCTCAATATATTCTTTGCCCCCTTTTTGATGGCTATTCCAGAAAATCAATAAATAGAAGCTATTTTGAGATGCTAACAATTCAAAGAAACAATGCAAAGAAAACAATGCAAAGAAAAAAATAAGGAGAAATTTTCCTAGTTAACAAACTACTACTTGCTTTCCAAAGAAATTGTTCTACTTAGGCTGTAAGAAAGCAGTCTGTTTGCTATTTAAGGTTAAGAGAGTAAAAATAAAAGCATCCTTACTCAAAGGAAAAATGTCAATTCGGAAGACTCTGCTACTGTGCCGATGTGGTTCTTCAAGGAAAGGTGAACTAGGAACTTGTCTCAGCAGCACTGTTATTTGTTTGTTGCTCAGAGTGAAAAGCCAGTGAACTCTTGGGACACTGCCAGAGAGGCCTGGGGAAAAAAGAAAGTCTTCGGATTTGTGAATAGCTGTTTGTTTCTTACTGGGAATGCCCCGACCTGAACTGCATAGATAACATTAGCACTACTGCCAGGGAGGAAAATCTTTACTGGAGAGAGAAAGGGGCAATGCTTGAAGGGGCTTTCAAAGGAGAGATTTGTGAGTACCTTTCAAGACAGAAAATAAGAGAAAGTCACATGTGGTTTCCTCTATATCACAATCAAAAGGAGAGACTACTTGAATTGCAAAGAGTGAAGTTTTAGTCACAAAGAACACAGACCTACCTAGTTTTCAAATACTCAACCACCCCAAAGAACTTTTCCATTCCTAATAACCAGGAGGTTTAACTCTTCTAAACAATCACTGCCTCAGGACGAAGAAGAAACAAGGAACATAAGAGCCTGGTGAAACCTTGTTCCTTATCTACCTGTTGGCCTGTGGGTTCCTCAAGGACAATGTGGTGGTGTTTTTTTTTTTTAATTCCTTTGGCATACACAGAGAAGAGGCTGTTTTTTGAATAACTAAATGAATGGCTCACCTTTGCTCTTCAAAGGCCATAGGCCTAAACATTTGTTCGTTGCAGGGCAGAGGCGAACTAGTAAGTCAGGTTTTCCAATTCCTAGTTCAGGAATATTTTCTACCACTGGGATTTTTCCTAATCATACACACACACACAAAATTAACAATGCTAAAATATGGTAAAGGTTGCACTCCATAAATATACTAAAAAACACTGAATTGATTTTTTTTTTTTTTTTAGAGTCAGAGTCTCACTCTGTTGCCCAGGCTGGTGCAGTGGCACGCTCACAGCCACCGCAGGCTTGACCTGCTGGGCTCAGGTGATCCTTCTGCCTCAGCCTTTCACGGAGCTAGAATCATAGGCATGCACCCAAGCTGTATGGTTTAAATGGCTGAATCATATGGGATGTGAATTATATCTCAATAAAGCTGTTACTTTAAAAAAGCTACATTCTAGCAAATAAGAGAGAAAATATATTGCAATGAATACATTAAAATAAATTAAAATCCTTTTAACAAGGTAGCAAAAATACACTGCATGTCAATGTGAATGCTTTAAAAAACTCAAGCAAAAAAATTATCTATACACTAAAAACAATATGAAATACAAAAATACAAAATTATGTTATATTAATTAGGAAAATGACTATTCATTATTCTCTAGAGGTTTTGAGACTTAAAAAATATTGCCCAGGTGCAGTGGCTCACACCTATAATCCTAGCACTTTGGGAGGCCAAGGTGAGAGGACTGCCTGAATCCACGGGCTCTAGACTAGTCTGGGCAACTTGGCAAGACCTCATCTCTATAATAAACCGGAAAAAAAGTAGCTGGGCATGGTGGCATGTGCCTGTAGTTCCAGCTACTTGGAAGGATGAGGCAGAAGTGTCGCCTGAGCCTAACAGGTTAGGCTGCGGTGGCTATGAGCCTGACACTGCACTCCAGCCTGGGCAACAAAGTGAGACTCCAACTCAAAAAAATAAATAAATACTGGCCACAATATATATATATTTTTTTGAGTTGGAGTCTCACTCTGTCGCCCAGACTGGAGTGCAGTGGCTGCTCCCGGCCACCACAGCCTCGACCCACTGGGCTCCAGCGATCCTTCCACCTCAGCCTTCCAAGTAGCCGGAATTATAGGCATGCGCCACCACGCCCGGCTGATTTTTTGGTTTATTGTAGAGATGAGGTCTCACTGCACAGGTGGGTCTCAAACCCGCAGGCTCAGGCAATCCACTCACTTCAGCCTCCCAAAGGCGCAGGATTACAGGCTGAGCCACCAAGCCCGGCTGGCCACAATATTTAACTACTATTAACTATTTCAATTCCAGCTGGGTGTGGTGACTCATGCTTATAATCCCAGTTCTTTGGGAGGACAAGGTGGGAGGATCACTTGAGTCCAGGAGTTTCAGACCAGCCTGGGCAGTATAATGAGATCCTGTCTACAAAATAATATACAAAAATTACCTGGGCATGGTGGTGCAGGCCTGTGGTCCTAGCTACTCAGGAGGCTGAAGCAGGAGGATCACTTGAGTCCAAGAGTGTGGGGCGGCAGTGAGTTATGAATGTACCACTGTATTCCAGTCTGGGTGACAGAGCAAGCCCTTGTCTCCAAAAATTAAAAATATAAAAAGCCTTAAATCCCATGATTCTTTACTTGGGAAAATATTATTAAATGATTCAAATTTATGATTGTCCAACGGTCTTGCTAACTATTGTCCTGCCTGTACTGCCCTTCACAACATGTCTTTCCCTTAATAAATCTATCTTTCATCAGAAAAAAAAATAAAGAAAAATAAAGAAAAGAAAAAACAAAAGAAATTTAAGATTGTAACTGTAATCCCAGCACTTTGGGGATTGCTAGAGCCCACGGGTTCGAGAATGGCCTGATTGACTTGGTGAAACCTCATCTCTACAAAAAATAAAAAAATTAGCCGGATGTGGTGGTGCACACCTGTAGTTCCAGCTACTTGGAAGGCTGAAGTGGAAGGATTGCCGGAGCCCAGCGGGTTGACACTGGGGTGGCTGTGAGCATGCCACCACACTCCAGCCTGGGTGATGAAGATGCCACACACACACACACACACACACACACACACACACACACACACACACCAAATTGTAACAGAAATAAAAATTGAGGTATTTCCTCAATTATGAGGCAAGTTAATGATAAAGTATAATAAATATTTAATTTACACTCCATTTTTTCCAGAAGTGTCTATCTTTGTAAGATATTCCTTTATACTCCTTTTAAAGATTTATTTATCTATTTACTTATTTATTTATAGTTGAGAGTCTTACTCTGTCGCCCTGGCTGGAATGCAGCGGCACGCTTGTGGTCACCCCAGCCTCGACCTCCTGGACTCAGGCGATTCTTCCGCCTCAGCCTTCAAAGTAGCTGGAATTACAGACACAAGCTACCACACTCCGCTAATTTTTTGATTTATTGTAGAGATAAGGTCTTGCCAAGTTTCCCAGGCTACTCTAGAATCCAATCCTCTCACCTGGGCCTCCCAAAGTGCTGGGATTACAGGCATGAGCCACTGTGTCCAGCTGCACTTAAAATTTTTAAAAGGAGGCCGGGTGTGGTGGCTCACGCCTATAATCCCAGCACTTTGGGAGGCTGAGACGAGTGGTTTGCCTGAACCTGTGGGTTCAAGACCTGTCTGGGCAACTTGGCGAGACTTCATCTCTACAATAAATTTAAAAAATTAGCTGGGCATGGTGGCATGTGCCTGTAGTTCCAGCTACTTGGAAGGCTGAGGGAGAAGGATCACCTGAGCCCAGCAGGTTGAGGTTGTGGTAGCCAGGAGTGTGCCACTGCACTCCAGCCTGGGTGACAGAGTGAGACTCCAACTCAAAAAAAAAAAAAAAGCTGGCATGATGGCACTCGCCTGTGGTTTCAGCTACTTGAAAGGCTGAGGCGGAAGGATCACCTGAGTCCAGCAGGTCAAGGCTGCGGTGGCTCTGAGTATGCCACTGCACTCTAGTCTGGGTGACTGAGTGAGACTTCGACTCAAAAAAAAAAAAAAAGATTTAAATTGCTAGTGATTTAGAAATTCTATTTCAGCCAGGCTCGATGGCTCAGCCTGTAATCCTGCGCTTTGGGAGGCTGAGGTGAGTGAATTGCCTGAGCCCATGGGTTCGAGACCTGCTTGGGCAACTTGGCAAAACCTCATCTCTACAATAAATCAAAAATTAGCCGGGCGTGGTAGCGCGCGCCTGTTGTTCCAGCTGCTCGGAAGGCTGAGGCAGAAGGATCGCCGGAGCCCAGCAGGTCGAAGCTGTGGTGGCCGGGAGCAGCCACTGCACTCCAGTCTGGGTGACAGAGTGAGACTCTGACTCAAAAAAAAAAAAAGAAAAAAGAAATTCTATTTCAATCTGCAAGATAAAAGACAATTTTGGAGCTTTACACAATAATTTAGTGTAACTGTTTTTAAGACACTTACAAAGGAAGAATTCACACTCATCATAATTCTTTCTTTAAGACATTCACCCATTTTTTCTTGTCCAAAATGCTACTACCCGTTCTTCTCATCAGATTTGTCAAGTTTGATTATATTTGCTGCCATCTAGGGGTAAAAATAGTTTGCTCAAAGATCATCACTCTGGTTAACAGGGATTTCCAGAGTGGGAGAAACCAGGGGAAGGAGCGGAGGGAGAGTCAATTTGCCCGTTTGTCATTTTCACTTTTTTTATCCTATTATATTTTCAACACCTTCAAATGATTTTTAAGATAGCCTATTTTTCTTTTCTTTCTTTTGTTTTTTGAGTTGGGGTCTCACTCTGTCACCCAGGCTGGAGTGCAGTGGCACGCTCATGGCCACCCTAGCACTGACCTGCTGGGCTTCAGGGATCCTTCCGCCTCAGCCTTCCAAGTAGGTGAAACTACAGGCCTGCGCTACCACATCCAGCTAATTTTTGATTTATTGTAGAGATGAGGCATCTCCAAGTTGCTGGGGCTGGTCTTGAACACGCAGGTCCAGGCAATCCACTTGCCTTGGCCTCCACAAAGTGTTGGGATTACAGGCTGCACCAGAATCTGGCCAGATAGCCCATTTTTCCTAAAAGCTTAACAGGTGTGAGGGGTGATCACTGCTATCAATACCATTTTCTTCTCCAACTTAGCTGAGAAATACAGTTTTACATCACATAACTATAGATGCTACTACCTGTCTTCAATTGCTGTTTTTATTTTACAAGAATATATGGCATTTAGATAAAATTATGAGTCATTTCCAGCATTTACATTCTGAGATTTCTTGGCATTTCAGGTTTCTAAAGCCTTTAAATTTTTCTTTTTTTCTCTTTTTTAAAAGCAGGATTTATTGAGAGGACAGAAAAGCTCCCATAATGGGAGGGGACTCAAGGGGGTTGCCCCAATTTTTTTGTGTGTTGGATCTCATTCTGTCACCCAGAGTGGGGTGCAGTGGCAGGATCATGACTCTGCAGCCTCGACCTGCTGGGTTCAAATGACCCTTCCACCTCAGCCTTTCAACTAGTTGGAACTACAGGTGTACACCCCCATGCCCGGCAAATTTTTTTGATTTATTGTAGAGACAAGGTCTTGCCAAGTTGCCTAGGCTGGTCTCGAACCCCTGTACTCAGGCAATCTTCTCGCCTCCGCCTCCCAAAGTGCTGAGATTACAGGTGTGAGCCACCACGCCTGACGGTACACATCTTAAAAGGGTATGGTTTGATAAAATTTCACATGTGGATATATGTGTGTAACCACTGCCCAAATCCAGTGTTTCTGGATTTTTTTTTAATTTTTAATTTAATTTTAATTTTAATTTTTTATCTTTGAGTTGGAGTCTCACTCTGTCACCCAGACTGGAGTGCAGTGGCCGCTCCCGGCCACTGCAGCCTTGACCTGCTGGGCTCCGGCGATCCTTCCACCTCAGCCTTCCAAGTAGCTGGAACTACAGGTGCGTGCTACCATGCCCGGCTAATTTTTTTTTGATTTATTGTAGAGACGAGGTCTCACCAAGTTGCCCAGGCGGGTCTCGAACCCGCGGGCTCAGGCAATCCACTCACCTCAGCCTCCCAAAGGCACGGGATTATAGGCTGAGCCACCAAGCCTGACTAATTTTTAATTTTAAAGATGTGGGGTACAACTCAGGGTTAGTTATACAAATGTTCATTATGCAGGTACCCTTGTTGATGAGGTGTGCCCTCCCCCTGGACATTTTACTGAGCTAAATGATTACACTTTTAAGTCCAGGCACAAGGCAAGTGAATCCTGACAGCCCATGTATATCAATAAAGAGATTTTTATGACACAAATCAAGTGAGCTGAGATTATGTAAATCTTTAATTTTTTTCCCATAGCTGACTATAAAAGGGAGAAGCAACACTATGACGGTTATAGGAGACACCTGAGAACAATTCATGTACCTTCTTTTGGAGCCTCACACCCTCTGACAGCACAATGAAAATTTTCCTTGCTATACTAAGTGTGTGAGATTAGCAACTGTGCCTATATAACATAGTTCTTAAAAATTATGAAAAGACCCTTTCTCAGAAAATAAATCATCTATCTGAAAAAAAGAAGAAAGGTGATATTTACAAATACTTGTTAAAAGTTTAGGTTCTGTTCCACTTTTTCCCTGTTTCCTATTTCTATTAAAGCCTAGGGAGAAGCCTGCTCTCCACAGCATCGTCTAGTAGTGTCCCTGATGAGGTAAGTATTGACAGGGTATGTCTTTGGCCTAATGAAGATAGTGAAAGTGACCAGAATGCCACTCCCCTTAGAATGTCTGGTCCATTCATTTATTCAACAGTCAATGCATGCTCACTATGTGCCAGGCACTGTCCTAGGCACCCTTGGGATACCTAAGTGGACAGACAGTGCCTCCAAGGCACTTATGCCCTATAAGAGAAAGTCATCTGGGTGGTGCTGAGAGAGGCTGCACTGGGGCACCGAGTACCTTCTCTGCCAGCCCTCCCCAGCTCAAATGGATGGACTCCGAGCCCAATCCAGTCACACAAGTGAAGACTCTCTAGGGAGACGGCAGAGGAGGATGGGTATCTGGGATCTGTCTTTTGCTCCCAGTATTTCTGACACCAGATGTGTGGGGCATTTTCCTCACACCAACTGAGTGTGCTACAATTAAATTAAATTCTGGCAGTATCTACCTGGAGTTAGTCAGGTCTCACAGGTAAGGTGCTCAATTCCACGACTGCCCCCACTTCAGATGCCAACTGCAAGTCAAAGACTCTCATACTTCTGACTGTTCACCTATAAATTAGGGAGGGGAGGGAAGGGGAGGGAATTCTCACAACCTTCTCCAATGGATTGATAACTCTCTAGATGGCTCACAGAACTCAGGAAGGTACTTTACTTACATTTACTGATCTATTATAAAGGATACAATTCAGAAACTGCCAAATAGAAGGTACTTGGGGCAAGACATGGGGTGGGAGGAGGGTGTGGCATTTCTGTATTTCCCTGGGCACATCACTCTTCCAGCACTTTGATGTGTTGACCAACTCCTTAGAATCCTTCTGTTAGCGGGCTCGGTGGCTCAGCCTGTAATCCTGCGCCTTTGGGAGGCTGAGGAGAGTGGATTGCCTGAGCCTGCAGGCTCGAGACCCACCTGGGCAGCGAGACCTCATCTCTACAATAAATCAAAAAAATCAGCCGGGCGTGGTAGCGCATGCCTGTAATTCCAGCTACTTGGAAGGCTGAGGTGGAAGGATCGCCGGAGCCCAGCAGGTCGCGGTCACTGCACTCCAGTCTGGGCGACAGAGTGAGAGTTCAACTCAAAAATAAATAAATAAATAAAATAATCCTTCTATTTATGGATTTTAGTTTTTTAGAAACAAGGTCTTGCTCTGTCACCCATGCTGGAATGCAGTGGTGCAATCATAGCTCACTGCAGCCTCAAACTCCTGAGATCAAGCAATTCTCCTGAGTAGCTGGGTCTGCTGGTGCAAGCCACCATGCCCAGCTAATTTTTTACTTTTATTTTTGTAGTGACAAGATCTGGCAAGGTTACCCAGGCTGCTCTCAAACTCCTGGTCTCAAGCAATTCTTCTACCTTGGCCTCCCAAAGTCAGGGAATACAAGCTGAAGGTTTTTATGTAGGCTCCATTGTTTAGGCATGACTAATTCATTTTAATTTTAATTATTATTTTTTGAGTCAGGGTCTCACTCTGTCACCCAGGCTGGAGTGCAGCGGCACAATCACAGCTCACCACAGCCTCAACTTCCTGGGCTCAGGCGATCCTTGCATCTTAGCCTCCCAAGTAGCTGGGACTACAGGTAAGCATCACCATGCCTGGCTAATTTTTTATTTTTGTAGAGACAAGGTCTTGCTATGTTTTTTCCAGACTGGTCTTGAACTCCTGGGCTCAAGTAATCCTCCCACCTCAGTCTCCCAAAGTGCTAGCATTACATATGTGAGCCACTTTGCGTGGCTTGCATGACTGATTAAATCATTGGCCACTGGTAATTAACCCAATCTCATCCCCTCTCTTCTCCCTGAAGGGGTATGTGTTTTGGGGGGTGGGAAGAGGGAAGGGTGTTGGGGGAGGGGAAGCCTGAATGTTCTAACCCTCCAACCACATAGTTTGTTCCCTGGCAACCAGCCCTATCCCAAGGGGCGCATGAAGAGTCACCTTATTAGCATAAACTCAGGTATGGTTGAAAGGGACTTGTTATGAATAATAAAAGACCCTCTTACCCCATCACTCACATATTCCAAGAGTTCTAGGAGCTCAAAGCCAGGAACCAGAAACAAAGAT
Organism: Cephalopachus bancanus; assembly: GCA_027257055.1. Classification (NCBI taxonomy): domain Eukaryota; kingdom Metazoa; phylum Chordata; class Mammalia; order Primates; family Tarsiidae; genus Cephalopachus; species Cephalopachus bancanus. The sequence goes on from JAPVLO010000200.1 coordinate 2,774,186, forward strand.
CAAGTATATATACCTTCATATATCACACTATCACAGGGGAATATCTGGATATTGTTGGCAATAAATTTTATAGAAACTAAAAAGAGTCTGCAACACATCTCCATTTCCTGGAGTCCCGTCTCACCACAATCACAGCAATCAAAGTCAACCCAAGTTCAGAGAGAAGAGACATCCCTAATTGCACAGCCTATTAGAAAACACTCACCGGTTTTTGGAGTCGTCCAGCAACATATAAGTTATTCCAGTTGAGGAGATCTTCAATCAGAATACTAGTGCTAATAACCCCATATTTGATAAGCTGGTAAAGAAACGGGGATGAAAAAGAGTAAAATACCAGTTGTTACTTATGCAAGAATGAAATATAAGGAAATAGATCAAATTCTTGATCATAGTATTTTGAGTTCCAAAGCCATTCAAGATGCCTACCTTGTGAAACACACACCTCCACCAAAACTTTTGAAAGATTTAGTGTCCAAGATTGGTTTGGCCCCAAAATTGTGTGAGGTGAGCTGACACTATTTTTAACTTAGGTCCATGTGATGTTAAAGGTGGAATGGCTCTAGATGCTATCTGATAATGGTCCTCAATGGATTGGAAATAAAAAACTGCTCCTTCCCCAAAAACAGTTTGAGGAGTGATGACTTAGTTCTTATTCATCAATGGAGAAATAAAAAACTTGAGGCCTAGAGAGGACAAACGACATGCTCAAGGTGGCACTGATAGTTAGGAGAGTCAAAACTAGGCCCCAAAATATCAGTCTGATCTTCTAATGTTTTTTTCATTACAAGATACAATAAATTTTTAATTAAAAGTTTTCACTGACATCTCTACATAATGAATTTCTCTTTTGCTCCTATTCCAGACACTTCTATAATTACAAAGCAACATCCGAACATAAAACTTCTCTATCAGTGTTAAACACATGAAATTATGGTCAAGCCTACTTCAATAATAATTTGTATAAACCCTGAGCATAGATTTCCCAAGTTATAAAGTCCCATTTGCATTAACCAGCTCCTTCAGACCCACCTTGCTGAATTTCAGTATTCAAAAAGCCTTCTCAGGCTGTAAATATCTAAAAAGTAGCTAAAATTTTCAGTAAAAAAGTATAGTCTTTTGGCATATAATTATATCCAAACATTTGGTTACTGGAGTTTGTAATACTATTTGAAAACTACTAATTAGAGGCTCAGCAAAATATTAATTATGAAGAAAGAACAAAGCTATGTGTTTTTTTTGTTTGTTTGTTTTTGAGTTGGAATCTCACTCTGTCGCCCAGACTGGAGGGCAGTGGCTGCTCCCGGCCACCGCAGCCTCGACCTGCTGGGCTCCGGCGATCCTTCCGCCTCAAGCCTTCCAAGTAGCTGGAACTACAGGCACGTGCTACCACGCCCGGCTAATTTTTTTGATTTATTGTAGAGGTGAGGTCTCGCCAAGTTACCCAGGTGGGTCTCGAACCCACAGGCTCAGGCAATCCACTCACCTAAGCCTCCCAAAGCGTGGGATTACAGGCTGAGCTACCGAGCCTGGCTAAAGCTATATGTTTTGTATGACTGAAGTGGAAGTGGAAGTGGAAGGCTGTGCTGAATAACTACCTTCCTCCTTTACTCTGACAGCAGTGTAGCTACAGACAAGTGACAGATGGGAAATAATGGAAACACTGCTGGCCTGGAAGTCAGGGAACTTGTCAGTAATTAGCTGCACGATCTTATGGAAATCATTTTCTCAGGCAGAAGATTGGACCTGAACCAGAAAGTCAAGCATGTGACCCACAGGGTATGCAGACAACACCCACCAATCAAGCACTCATTCCTCAGCCAAGTTCAGCTGTATCATCAAACCCTTCTCAAGTCAGTGCTCCAACCTCTTGCCCTTTAAAGTACGGCCCTTTGACAAGCAGCACCAGCATCACCTGAGCGCTTATTAAAATAATACAGAATCTCAGGTCCCATCCCAGACCAACTGAATCAGAATCTGCATTTCAACAAGGTCCCCAGGTGACTCCTATGCTGTCAAGTTTGACCACTCTAAGCAATCAGGAGCAGAGCACACAGAGCAGGTGAAATCTGTAAGTCACTCCTAGCCCAGCTAATCTATAGAAGGCATCTGACTTAGACCCCCATTGGTGTTTGTACGCTGGGGTCCTGCCTGGCTCTTGGGAGCCTCCTTAGAGACTGAGTGCTTCATCTGAAAGATAGTTTGGCTGGGTTTCTGCTGCCAGCCAACCCATCTGGGGAGATTCATGCAACTTACCTGTGCTCCAATATCCCACCGTCAAACTCCACCCATCTGCTAGTGCCAAGAGGTTCCTATGTATCACTTGGTACCACATACTCTGAACCACCTATGACACCCTCTTCCTTTCCAACTTCTTCCTGGCAGTGTTTGCTCCTCCTTTGAGATTAATTTTATCTCTACCTGATTCTAATCTGGCCTGCCTATTCCTTCCCAAGGACCAAACCAGTGGTTCTAGATAAGTAGCTTCAGTATCACTTAGAAGCTTGTTAGAAATGCAAATTCTCAAGCCCTATCCCAAACTTACTGAATCAGAACTTTAGGGGTGGGACCCAGTAATCCATGTGTCCCAAAGGCATGTACTCCAGGGGATTTTGATGCCCACTAAGACTCAACAACAAGCTGGGCTCGGTGGCTCAGCCTGTAATCCCGTGTTTTGGGAGGCTGAGGTGAGTGGATTGCCTGAGCCTACGGGTTCGAGACCTGCCTGGGCAACTTGGCGAGACCTCATCTCTGCAATAAATCAAAAACCTAGCCGGGCGTGGTAGTGCGCGCCTGTAGTTCCAGCTACTTGGAAGGCTGAGGCGGAAGGATCGCTGGAGCCCAGCAGGTTGAGGCTGCGGTGGTCGGGAGCGGCCACTGCACTCCAGTCTGGGTGATGGAGTGAGACTCCAACTCAAAAAAAAAAAAAAGACTCAACAACCACTTGTCCAAAGGCAAAAAATAAAGTCAGTCACATCCAACCACTTTCTCACACTGTAGTCAAGGGGAGATGAGGACTCCAGTTCATGGTCCGTTCCTAGGTTGAAGATATCCAGCAGGAGTATGTTTCCTGACTCCAAGAATTAACATATATAGTTGGCATTCTAATAACAAAGGTTAACAGCCACCTAAGCTAGGGCAAAGACCTGAAGTCACTTACCCTACCATCACACATGATCAGTGAGTTGTAGTAAACTCCAGCACCATAGTTATTCTGTATGGATGTGATCATCTTGGGCCCGAAAACTTTTAAGAAAGAGTAGTGGCTCCAATTTCTCTTCAGGTTCTTTGAATGCCATGCAACAGGGTCATCTACTGTGAACACAAAGTCCAGCATGCTATTCTGTGAGGTGAAGAAAAGAGAATGATTTCAGTATTAATTCTTAGAAAGGCAATTAGACAGAGTGAAAAGTTCTAAAATACTATGTAATTATGATTAATAGTCAGAAAATCTGGTGTTGTCATCGGAAACTTAAGCAAGTTCTTGGAACCAACTGGAGCTTTGTTTTCATCATACAATAATAAGCACTATTTAACACATATTGTTATGCCAGCGGTCTTCTAAATACTTTAACATATAATACTGGCCCGAAACGGTGGCTCATGCATGTAATCCCAGCACTTTGGGAGGCTGAGGAAGGACTGCTTGAGCCCAGGAGTTTGAGACCAGCCTGGAGAACATGGCAAGACTTCGTCCCTACAAAAAAATAAAAAAATTTGCCAGACATGGTGGCATATGCCTATAGTCCCAGCTACTCGGGAGGCTGAGGTGGAAAGACCGTCAGAGTCCAGGAGGTTCAGGCTGTGGTGAGCTATGATCATGACACTGCATTCCAGTCTGGGCAACAGAATGAATTAACTCCAAATAGATAAATACTTTTATGTGTAATACCTACAGAAAGTAACTCATTTTATCTTCAAAACATCCTTACAAGGTAGCTACTGCTATTATTCTAGTTTTACAGGAAAATAAACCAAGGTACAAGGTAAGCTCATTGCCCAAAGACAAAGAGCTAGTGAGCAGCAGACGTAAATATGCCAGTTCCAACTTCTGTGTGCTGAACCACTGCACTACACTGCCCTTTATAAATGTAGCTAAACGTGCTCCATTTCTCTTCTAGACGGAATTAACACCAGATGGATAAACTCTATGAGGTATTATGTAAAGAGAAATGTTATTTTAACTCTCACTCATTCACCAACCACTCACTGAGTACCCGTAATGAGGTCTGGTAGGGCCTGGGTTAGATGAGCTCAGAGCCTACAGAGGGGAATAGACAAACTGTCATGAAACTGACTTGATAGGGGAATGTAAAATGTACTACCTTCACTCAGAACAGGGGTCAGGTCAGAACAGGAAAAAGTTCTCCTAGAGAAGGCAAATCTGGGTCTTGGTGAATATGTGAGAGCAACAGCCTGGGTGGAAGTACTTAGAGGAGCTCAGGGAAGGGTTGGGATTCATATTAGAGGAAAATGCTCATGTGGATATGAGAGTTGGGCATTTTCTGGGAATTGCAGTTTGATATGACTGGAATAGAACATATTTATGTGGTGGGAGATGAGATCAGAGAGGAAGGCTGTTTGCCATGCTAGAAAATATTCCTGTAGAAGCAAAGCTGGAGGGAGGAGAGACTGGGGAGTCGGGAAGGAAGAGGATATAATGCACAGTCACTGCAAAATTCCCGTTGAGAAATGGAAAGCTATCAGCAAAGACATTGATGGTAAGCGACTTATTTAAGAGATTTAGATATGAGAATCAACAAGACTTGTTAACTTCAATGTAGAGAATGACAGTGAGGGAAAGGTAAGGAAAGACCTTTTCTTGGAGGGAATTCCAAGTCTGCTCAAAAGAAAACCTTCATGGAAAAATGAAAAGGTGGCTAACAAGAGACTATGGCTTGCTCTGTGTTTTCCATGTGACTCACAAACCGCTGATGATATGAAAGATTTGGGGGCATGGATGAGCATGTTTTGTGAAAATCTGTAATTGTGTTCATGTATATCAGAAAAAATAACTATTCTATAACCTGTAAGTTCTCACATAGCTATAGCTCATCATTTCTCAACTTTAAGAAAAATATTAATAACATATATGGGAAACAGCAGTCCAAACAGTATAAATGGCCTCAACAGGAAGTCAGGATGCAAATTTTAGCCAGAAAACAGATACTGTCAGGTATCCAGATGTGGAAGGTCCTACTGCAATCTGCACACTAAACTCTGCAAATCACAAGGAAAATTGTTCGCTTGCGATTGTTGTGCTCCGATAAACCTGAAAAGTAACAAATCCTACTCCCAAACAGACCCTTGTTAAATGTGCTGTGCGTGAGTAAATGTACCCGTCCCGCCACTCATTAACTTTCGCTGTTAGTTACCTTCACTGCACCTGCCCTGCTCCTACAGCCGGTTCGCTAACTACCTGAAGTCAGAGGATCATTTTGCATTTTCTCCTACAGCTATAGACGTGACTCTCAAACCTGCACATTAGAATCACCTGGGATGCGTTTTAAATTCCTGAAGCCCAGGCCTCATCCCGAAACAATTAAATCAGAATCTCCACAGGTGGAACCCAGGCACTGGTATTTTTCTGAAAGTTCCCTAGAAAATTCCCAATTAAGCATCTGCATCAGCTTTTCCCTCCGACTAGCTCCATCTCCTGCTCTAGACCGAAGGGGACTCCCACTTATCCCTCAAAACTCAGCTCACGCTGTCCTTATCCTAGGAAAACTGCGCACGGTTCGAGCGCTGCCAGTGGGCACGGGAGTGCGAAGTGCGGGCAGGCACCTCCGGGGCTCTGAAGGGACCCAAGGCAAAGGGGACCCGTGAGAACAGAGTCCGGCGCGGGGCTGACCGGGGGCTGCTCCAGCGAGGGCCAGTCCGCGGGCCGGGCTCACCTTCTGGTCTGAGTTGGGCCCCGCCTGGCGGTACACCCCGGAGCCGTAGGCAAAGGCCAGGCTCAGCTCCTCGGGAAAGTGAGACAGGATCTTGCGGAAGGCCACGCCCGAGCTCCGCAGCGCCTGCAGCGCCATGGGCCGAGGCCGAGACGAGCGGGGCTTGGAAGGGGAGAGGACTACCGGGCAGTAAACCTGGGTGGAGAATGGAAGTCGGGGGCGGCCCGGAGGGGAGAAGGCTGAGAGCGGAGCGGGCCTCCGACGTTCATCAGGCAGCAAAGAAGCCCACGCGGCGCGGAGACCGGAAGGAGCACTCGGGAGCGGTGGTCGTGCCGGCCGAGCGCCCGCCCCTGGCCACGCCTCTCACACGCACGTGCGCTTCAAAGACGCAAGAGACGGCGTTCGCCTGCTTTTGAGGACGCGAAGAGTTTGTAGCGACCCCTGGCGGTCGGAGGAGACCCTGCAGGCCTGGGACTGTGACTCGGACAAATGCAACCAGGAGAGCGTCAGCTAACCAAACTGCTATTGAGCCCTAAGAATCCTTCTTTGTAATTCTCTCCTCAAGCCACATTTAAGAAATCACTATAAGTCGGGCTCGGTGGCTCAGCCCGTAATCCCGCGCCTTTGGGAGGCTGAGGTGAGTGGATTGCCTGAGCCCGCGGGTTCGAGACCCGCCTGGGCAGCGAGACCTAATCTCTACAATAAATCAAAAAATCAGACGGGCGTGGACTCTGTTCTCACAGGCGCATGACTGTAATTCTGGGCTACTTGGAAGGCTGAGGCGGAAGGATCGCCGGAGCCCAGCAGATGGAGGCTGCGGTGGCCGGAACGACCACTGCACTCCAGTCTGGGCAGCAGAGTGAGACTCCAACTAAAAAAACAACAAAAAAAAAACCAAAAAAACCCCAGAAATCACTATAAAATCATGCTTGTGTGTTGCAGAAGATTTTTTTTTGAGTAGGAATCTCACTCTGTCTCTCAGACTGGAGTGTAGCGGCATGCTCAGGCCACTATAGCCTTGGCCTGCTGGGCTCAGGCGATCCTTCCACCTCGGCCTTCCAAGTAGCTGGGAATACAGGCGTGCACCACCATGCCTGGCTATTTTTCCAATTTACTGTAGACATGAGGTCTCACCAATTTGCTCTGACTGGTCTCAAATCGTGGGCTCAGGCAATCCTCTCACCTCGGCCTCCCAAAGGGCTGGGATTATAGGAGTGGCCACCATGCCTGGCCTGAAGATTTTTTAAAAATGAGGTTAAATTTACACAATACAGAATTAACCGCTCTGAAATGTACAGTTTGGTGGCATTTAGTATATATACAATGTCGTGCAACCACCTTCTCTCTCAAGTTCCAAAATTACAGAAGAGTTTGAAGATTAAGAAAAACACAAATTTGGCAGGGTGTGGTGGCTCATGCCTATAATCCCAGCACTTTGGGAGGCCAAGGTGAGAGGATTGCCTGAGCCTACGGGTTCGAGATCAGTCTGGCAACTTGGTGAAACCTCATCTCTACAATAAATCAAAAAATTAGCCGGGCATGGTAGCATGCCTGTAGTTCCAGCTACTTGGAAGACTGAGGTGGAAAGATCATTTGAGACTAGTAGGTCAAGGCTGCGGTGACCATGAGCGTGCCACTGCACTCCAGCCTGGGCAGTAGAGTGAGACTCCAACTCAAAAAATAGAATAAAATAAAATAAAAACAAGCAGGGCTCGGTGGCCCAGCCTGTAATCCCGCGCCTTTGGGAGGCTGAAGTGCGTGGATTGCCTAAACCCGTGGGTTCAAGACCCGCCTGGGCAGGCGAGACCTCATCTCTACAATAAATCAAAAAATCAGCCGGGCGTGGTAGCGCAAGCCTGTAATTACGGCTACTCGGAAGGCTGAGGCAGAGGGATCGCCAGAGCCCAGCAGGTCGAGGCTGCGGTGGCCGGAAGCGGCCACTGCACTCCAGTCTGGGCGACAGAGTGAGACTTCAACTCAAAAAAACCCCAAACAAACAAACAAAAAAATAAAAACAAATTAAAAATCATGTCCTTGATCAGTTCCACCATCCAGAGATTACCACACTGTCAAGATTTGGCTGTGATTTCTTTCAGTTAACGCCCTTTGTCAAATATGGTGACAGATAGGAAAGCACTCCATAAATTGTAAAGGACTGCACAAATGTTCTCTGATACTTGTATTTAATTTTTTGCCCTGAATATTGGTCTCACAAAGGGTACTTTAAATTCAGTCTCTTGAGGAAAGGAGACTCTAGGGGCAGGAAATGTACAACTAGAGAAACTTGCTGAAGATCCTGAGGCCATTCAGGATGTAGTTGACTTTCAGGACAAAAACTTTTCAGCTACGCTTTCCTTCCCTGATGTACACTGCCTCTCAAAAATAACAGAAGTAGTAATATCTAACCTTTAGGTAATGGTGATGCATTTTTCATGTGCATTTGTCACTGAATCCTCACTAGTGCCCTGTGGGGAGGAGGTTATTGCCACCATTTTGCAAATGAAGACACTAAGGCTTAGTGAGGTAGAGCTACGTGCTTAGGATCATGTCAACCGGTGGCAAAGCTCGAGCGAAGATCCAAGTTGGCTCCCACTATGGTGTTCTTTCTACAATTCTACCCTGGCCTTGAGGAGTTTTTAGCAGGGACCAGTCTCGATCAAATGTTAGCATGAATTGGTGTGGGGAGAGAAGTGGGGAGACCAATTAAGAAGCTGTTATCAGGCAGGGCCCTGTGGCTCACGCCTATAATCCTAGCACTTTGGGAGGCCAAGGTGAGAGGACTGCCTGAGTGCCTACGGGTTCGAGATCAGCCCTGGCAACTTGTGAGACCTCATCTCTACAATAAATAAAAAAATTAGCCAAGCATGGTGGCGCGTACCTTTAGTTCCAGCTACTTGGAAGGCTGAGGCAGAAGGATCGCCTGAGCCCGGCAGGTCAAGGCTGTGGGCTGAGAGCATGCCACTGCCCTGCAGTCTGGGTGACAGAGTGAGACTCCCACTCAAAAAAACCCAAAAACAACTGTTACCAAAATAAAAAAGAAATAAATATAAATAAATAAATAAGAAGTTACCAGCCTGGCGCAGTGACTCTAACCTGTATTCCCAGCACTTTGGGAGGCAGAGGCAAGAGGATTGCCTGAGCCTACGAGTTTGAGACCAGCCTGGGCAAATTGGCACGACCTCGTCTCTATAATAAATCAAGAAATTAGTTGGGCATGGTGTCCCATGCCTATAGTTCCTGCTACTTGGAAGGCTGAGGTGGAAGGATCATCTGAGCTCAGCAGGTGGCCATGAGTGTGCCACTGCACTCCAGCCCGGGTGAGAGAGTGAGCCTGGCTCAAAAAAAAGAAGCAGCTTTTGCCATACTTCCACCATGAACTGAAAATGACCAGGCCTAAGTGTTAGAAAGAGGGACAGGACTAATGCAATTGGAAAAAATATTTAAATTCACACTCTTGGCCTGGCACTGAAGTAGATGCTAAGGCTTTTGAGATTAAATCTGAGCTGCCACCTTGAGGTAGTTCAAGGCCTGTGAAGAGAGGAAACAGACAAGCAAATCAGAATACAATGTGCAGTAACAAAGTTGGATACCCAGCACTGTGAGGGAATATAATGTCCCTTCATGAGGGAACATTAATCAGTCCTGGGTGTTCAGGAAAAAGACCAGAGGAAATTTCACGGTGATGACATTTGAGCCAGTCCTTGAAGGATGCATAGGAGTTTATCAGGGCAGAAGAAAGATGGAAGAGATTCTACCAAGAAATAATTAATAGGACTAAGTGACAATAATAATAGTGGATAAGCCGGGCTCGGTGGCTCAGGCTGTAATTCCACGCCTTCGGGAGGCTGAGGTGCGCCTCAGCACCTCAGGATTGCCTGAGCCCACGGGTTCGAGACCCACCTGGGCAACTTGGCCAGACCTCATCTCTACAATAAATCAAAAATCAGCCAGGCATGGTAGCGCGCGCCTGTAGTTCCAGCTACTTGAAAGGCTGAGGCGGAAGGATTGCCGGAGCCCAGCCGGTCGAGGCTGCGGTTGCCGGGAGCGGCCACTGCACTCCAGTCTGGGCGACAGAGTGAGACTCCAACTCAAAATAATAATAATAATAATAATAGTAGATGTCATGTATTAAGCACTTACTATGCCCAAATACTTTTTATATTTATCTCTTTTCATCATCCTAAAGACCCTGTAAGGCAAAAGTTGTCTATGAGTGTAATATTTTTCACATTAGAAAACAGGGGTCCTATAAAGAAAAGTAAATGTTCCAAAGTCAATCAGGAGAGCAGTGAAGTCAGGATTTGAACCCAGAGCTCCCCACCTCCAAAGGTCTTTGCCACTGTGTTTAAGGGCCTTTGCAAAGTGAGAAAAGGAAATGGGAAATAAACTGGTTCTAAGCTATCAGCCAAGTTTCGGGAACACCAGCAGTAACCAAAGAAGCGACCAAGACACTAGAATAAGGGAGGCAGGGGAGGGATGCACTGTGTGTCTCCGTCTCCCTGCGTGAGCACAGCCATTTTGGTTCATTCTGACTAAATATCACCCTTGCCCAGATTGCTGGAATCTGAAGTGTACGCACCATGGAATTACACTGAAATCTTTCACCAAAAGACTGAATCAATCTATGACTAGACATTTCCTTTCTTTTTTTTTTTTTTTTTTTGAGTTGGAGTCTCACTCTGTCGCCCAGACTGGAGTGCAGTGGCCACTCCCGGCCACCGCAGCCTCGACCTGCTGGGTCCGGCAATCCTTCCGCCTCAGCCTTCCAAGTAACTGGAAATACAGGCGCGCGCTACCACGCCCGGCTAATTTTTTTATTTATTGTAGAGATGAGGTCTCGCCTGCCCAGGCGGGTCTCGAACCCACAGGCTCAGGCAGTCCACTCACTTCAGCCTCCCAAAGGTGCGGTGTTGGGAGCCAACATCTACAGTTATACAGTTGAGGCCTATGAAGGCCCATGTTGGAGATCTGCTTTTGACATTAAAGCATCAGTGACACCTGTAGTACTGATATATGAATAGTGACCAGTTTGTATATGTGACATAAAAGCTTATATTATTTGAAAGTAAACCTTTTAAACAGTTAGGCTAAAATTTTGGGTAAAGCCTTACAGCAGAAAAGCATTCTGTGCTTTAAGTGTTCATTTTTCTCTGACTCTCTGAGCCATTCTTAAGTCTCTGTTTCTCAGTAGTAACCATATAGCCTTTCTTTCTGTAAGCAGAAATTGCTTTAATAGTTTTGTTTTCCTGCCTCTAGCCAGGCAGAATGTTCTTAGTTTCATTATGTGCCAAAACTCTTAGTCTGCCTCTGCCCCCCAGCCATCGTCATGGCAACTGTGCCTTTTCTTGTCCAAAGGTGTGACAACCACTATTTGATTTATTCACTTAGACCAGAAATTTTATAAGGAAGTTTAGAAATATATATACATAGTTCAGTTATCCTTATATAACACTATGTGAACTTGTGCTTGCTACTTCACCTCCTTCTGCTTGAAATTTGCCCTCTAATATGCCTGTGTATGGTAGTGATAAAACCCAGTCACAGACCTGTTGGAGAGTAAAACCAAAGTACTCTTACTTATTTCTGGATATACTTTTACACTTTGGATTTCTGCTTTAAGGTGTCGACTTCAGTGTCCGGCAGACTTCAATGGTAAAGTACACATTGGGTATGTCGAACACTATGGTTAACGTTTTCTGCTTCTCACTATTTAGCATTTCATAGAGGGCTCTGGCACCAGTGTCCCTGACAGAAATATTTTTTACTGCTGGACATTATAATAAATAGTATAGATTTTGAGTGTTTTGTTAAATCATGGAAAATTAATAGGAAATTTTACATTAGGTAAAAATAAGAATAGCTTATAATATACAGATTAATCATTAAATATTATAGAAAACAGTTAGCAAAACTATTACTGAAATCATACACTCCTTATCTTGATGTAAGCTTTGTAAAGCACGATATGCATCATGGAATTTTGATTGTTAATTGTTACCTTAAGCAAAAATCTTTTGTGAAGTACGTTATGCATCATGAGACCGGTAAGCCCCCAGCAGGTATTTGTCATACTGCTGGAGGTTATAGAAAATGGTATATAAGGTGGAAAGAGTTTGAATAAAATTTGGACTCAGTCCTGATCAGACTGATCCCAGAAGAACTGCCTCCGGGTGGTTTCTTCTCGCCGTCCTGATTCCCTGGAGCGGGTCCAACTCCCCTCAGGTCGGGCTGGACCCCGACAGTGCGGGATTACGGGCTGAGCCACCGAGCCTGGCTGACATTTCCTTTCTTATTTTCGTTCTTCTCTTGAAGAGACAATTCAAATTTGCTGGATTTTTCCTGTTTGCAGAAGTAATCCATGCTCAGAAAAATGTAAACATTATAAAATTCACATATCATCTCCAAGAGATAGCAACTGGAAATCTTTGGTACACATTCCTCCAGATATTTTTCTATGAATATATTAACATTAAAAGCTTTTTACAATGAAATCTTATGATAGGTACTATTTTTTTCCACTTTACATATCAGGGACATTGCTCCATCCATATATAGATCTATCTCATTCCACTTATTAGTAGCAAATTATTCTAAAGTATGGATATGCCACAATTTGTTTAAACATTTTCAGTTGATGAATGTAGATTTTATTCTAGTTTTCAAAACTGCAAATAATGCTACTGTGAACATCACTGTACATGTTTTGTAAATGTGCAAGCATCACTATAATATAGACTCCTAGAAGTAGAATTGCTGGATTAAAGCTTTAGCACATTGGTAAATTTTTTCCCAAAAGATTGTACCGACTCACACACCCACCAACAGAGTTCAGTCCTTGATAAAAATAAAGGTTCTACAAACGTTTCTCCATCTGTCTCCCTTACAGGCTTTCACACCTAATTATCAGTCATTTTCATTTTCACAAACACTTTCCCTCCTGATACGGCAAAACCACTAGCTGGAAAGTTCCATCCCATTCCTGGATGTATTTTGCCACTCCCCAGAAAAAGGCAGAAGCAATGTAGCAGAGAACATATTTGAATTCTTCAGCAGAAATGTCCTTGCTCCTTGCTGTTCATCTGTTCTCTTAAATTATCGTGGCTTGCTAAATTAGAGGCTATTAAAAAGCCCCAATGTTCTATATAATCTCTTTCTGTTGGAAAGTGTATGCCAATGAAATAAAAACGTTAGAAAGCAATTTAGTAATATAGATAAATGCCACTTGATTTGAGTGACTATTTTGCCTCATTCATCTGATTTACCTGGCAGTTGCCTTTTTATTTCTTAACAATGACCCTGCCAGGCTAGATTTCACTAGGAGAAGTTTTATCAACTTCACTTTTCTTTTTCTTTCTTTTTTTTTTTTTTGAGTTGGAGTCTCACTCTCTTGCCTGGGCTGGAGTGCAGTGGCACGTTCCTGGCCACCACAGACTCGACCTGCTGGGCTCCAGCGATCCTTTCATCTCAGCCTTCCAAGTAGCTGGAACTACAGGTGTGTGCTACCACGCCTGGCTAATTTTTAATATATTGTAGAAACGAGGTCTCGCCAATTTGCCTGGGTGGGTCTCGAACCAGTGGGCTCAGGCAATCCAATTGCATCAGTCTTCCAAAGTGCTGGGATTGCAGGCTGAGCCACTGAGGCGGACCAACCCTGTGTTTTCAATGGAGTTCTGGAAGACACTACAGACTCTTATAGCACCAAATGAATAAATAATGGCAGAATTTCAGGGAAAAGAACAGACATCTCATCTGAGAGGAAGTAAAATAAAGTGGCCAAGAGTATAGAATTTAAATTCAGACTGCCAGGTTTGAATTCTTACCCAGCCACTTATTATCTGTGATCTTAGGCAGGTGGCTCTGTGCCTCGGTTTCCACATGTGTAAAACGCAGATAATAGTATCTGTCTCACAGTGTTGTCATGACAACTAAACTGGTTAACATCCATAAGTGCTTGGAACAATTCTAGCCATGTAGTACTATGTATGTGGTTGCTCTTACGATTATCTACTGTCCTTGAAATTTAAGCAAGTCAACAGTTCCCACTTTATCTCTTTGTAAAACTGGCCTGGAATGTAGGTAGAAAATGAGTTGACAAATAACCCAGTTAGAAGAGAAAGAATGAATGACTGCATACCAATTCGATCTCCAGCCATCAAAGTCTGCAATCCAGGTTTGGTGTAGTGCAGCACATACCTAAGTGGGTGCAATGTGGTAACCCCAAACCTCAGAGGGCTTGCTCATAATGTTTTCCTATTCCAAAGAAGTCACTTGGAGATCCAGCAGGGAGAGACATTGGTTTGCTAAAACTTATGGGAGGCTGGGCACAGTGGCTCAGTCTGTAATCCCAGCACTTTGGGAGGCCGAGGTGACAGGATTGCGAGTCTGGGGGTTCGAGATCAGCCTGGGCAACTTGGTGAGACTTCGTCTCTACAATAAATAAAAAAATAAGCTGGTCATGGTAGTGTGTGCCTGTGTTTCCAGTTGACTGGAAGGTTGAGGTGGAAGGATCACCTGAGCCCAGCAGAGACATATCCTTCAGAGACAAGCCTTGGCCAGAGGTGGCTCCCGGGGGGAAGGTGAAGAAAGAAGCCAGGTATGGGGGAAACGGTCTATGTCTGGACAATACGTCACAGTGGGTTATTTGAAAAAAAATTCTTTGGTCAGCTAAGTTTGAGAAATTGTGGTTTACAAACAGACAAATAGTACTCTTTGCTGTGGGACTCCTCAGAGCATTAACATATTAATACGCATTGTGAGTCTCCAAGAAAAAAATAGAGCACATAGCGTTTTCCAATTTCCCAGACTAGATTTTCCTCCTGTCCCCTCCACCCCTCCACCCCCTCTCAACGTCTTCTGGGATTAATATTCTGTGGCATCATTTAGGAAGAGTTGGTGCCAAGTACTTTCTTGCTGTCCCAGAATCATCTGTGTCCCCAACCAATCAAGACTAATTTACGTGGACTCCTTTTGCCTGAAGACTCCAGCGGACCCCATAACCTAAGAGGGAAATTGAGAAGCTTCTTGACACATGAAATACTGTCAAATTTGTGGATGTAAAAAAACAAATAATTTTTATGCTTTTGATTCTGAGGATGCCTTTGTTCAGATCCGGAACTGGAAAAACTCCAGGTGCAATCTTGTTTAAAATGACACTTTCCAAGCCTAGGTGCGATATCTCAAGCCTGTAATCCCAGCACTTTGGAAGGCTGAGGCCTGAGACCAGGGGTTCAAGACCAGCATGGGCAACTTGGCAAGACCTAGTCTCTACAATAATCAAAAAATTAGCGGGGCATGGTGGTGCACACCTGTAGTTCTGGCTATTTGGCAGGCTGAGGTGGAAGGATTGCCAGACAAAGCTGCTGTGGGAGATAGAGTGAAACTCCAACTTCCCCAAAAAATGACACTTTCCAAACCTGCAGGATCTGAGTATGTGACCCTTTCACGGGAATCTTACTACTTTGTGCATTCTCTGGACCTCTTTGAGATTAGAGTGATTGAAGAACACATACTACAGCTAGTGCACAAACACCACAATGTATCTGGTCTTTGTCCTGGTTTCTGGCAGAGCTCCTAAAAATCCTTTTGATTACACCAGAGTTTATACTAATGATGTGGCTTAGGGTGTGGCTCCCAATAGCCTCAGATGGTAAGTGATTAGAGGGTTGGATCCACCCCCACTCCCCAGTTGTAGTCTCACTCCGTTGCCCAGGCTGGAGTGCAGTGACTTGCTCACGGACACCCCAGTCTACCTGCTGGGCTCCAGCAATCCTTTTGACTTAGCCTTAGCCTTCCAAGTAGCCGGAACTACAGGAGCAGGCGACCGTGCCCGGCTAGTTATTTTATTTTATTTTATTGTACAGACGAAGTCTCGCCAAATTGCCCAGGTTGGTCTCAAACCCACAGGTTTAGGTAATCCACTTGCCTCAACCACCCAAAGTGCTGGGATTACAGGTTGAGCCACTGAGCCCGGCTGGAATTTTTTTTTTTTTTTTTTAGTTGAATTCCTACACTGTCACCCAGACTGGAGTGCAGTGGCATGCTCATCGATCACCACAGCCTTGACCTCCTGGGCTTAGGCAACCCTTCTGCTTCAGCCTCCGGAGTAGCTGGGACAACCACCACAAGCAATTACACCTGGCTAATTTTTTTTATTTTTTGTAGAGACAGTATCATACTATGTTGCCCACACTGGTCTCAAACTCCTGGTCTCAAGGGATCCCCCCGCCTCAGTCTTCCAAAGTGAAGGGTTGGCATTTTCAAACCCATCAAGCTCTATAGAAACTCTTGAACAACAGATATGATGAGCTTGAGGAAACTGGTGAACACATCAAGGTGTTGGTAGAATTCTGTGCCTGGAGAAGGCCTGGGAGCTCCGTGCTCCTTCCTCATCCCTGTGTACCTGTTGGGGCTAAGAGGAAACTGTCCCTCTGTCCTCTGAATGTTCACTGAAAATCACTGACAAGAGGCAGATTAAAAGGAGAAATTCTACGCAAATGTATTAACGTGTACATGGGAGCCTTTGGAATGAAGACCAAAGACACAGGGGAAATTGTCCATTTTAAGACTTCACAAGGTACGGATAGCCATGTAGAAATATGATTGGACAAAAAGGGTATGATCTAATGCTAATACACAGTGGAGAAATCGAGCAAGCCCTATAGATTCTTCGTGGTCTCTCTATGTGTTTCTTTCTTTTGGGTATGGAGCAGGACCCTCTGTGAAATAGATGCTTTATGACCTACGGTCAAAAAGGGCAGGTCAGATTTTTTTTTTATGGCCAATTTTACACAGAAAGACCAAAGGGAAACTTAGAGTAACAATTTTAGGTTTTCTGGCTGCCTTTGGGGAAAGGGGTTCTGGTTTTTTCTTCTGAGTTGGAGTTTCATTCTGTCGCCCAGGCTGCAGTGCAGTGGTACACTCACGGCTACCCCATTGTCTACCCGCTGGGCTTCAGCAATCCATCCACCTCAGTCTTCCAAGTAGCCAGAACTACAGGTGTGTGCTACCACGCTAGGCTGATTTTTGACATATTGTAGAGATGAGGGCTCACTAAATTGCCCTGGCTGGTCTCGAAACTGCAGGCTCAGGCAATCCGCTTGCCTTGGCCTCCCAGAGTGCTGGGATTACAGGCTGAGCCACTGAGCCTGGCTGGGATTCTGGTTTCTATGACCACCCTAAGGAAGAGAGATTCTAGTTTTTATGGCCAGCCTCACAGAAGAATGAGACTGAGAGACAGGAGTGTCGGAGAAGGTCAGAGGCCTTTGTTTCGGAGGCCTTCCTTTTGGGGTGTTGTTTTCTGAGCCCCACCATCTCCTGGTTTGAAAATTCCCCAAGAAGTTCAGTCTTGTCTTATAAGCCATTAAACCAGTATCTCAGTTCTGAGCATAGAACAGACCAACTGAACAATCAATAGTTGTGTCTCATTTTAGGCAGTGGAATTGTAGATGAACTCTTGTTTTTTTTTGAGTTGGAGTCTCACTCCGTTGCCCAGACTGGAGTGCAGTGGCTGCTCCTGGCCACCGCAGCCTCAACCTGCTGGGCTCGGTGATCCTTCCGCCCCAGCCTTCCGAGTAGCTGGAATTACAGGCGCGCGCTACCACGCCCGGCTAATTTTTTTTTTATTTATTGTATAGAAGAGGTCTCACCTGCCCAGGTGAGTCTCGAACCCGCGGGCTCAGGCAATCCACTCACCTCAGCCTCCCAAAGGTGCGGGATTACAGGTTGAGCCACTGAGCCCGGCTGTAGATGAACTTTCATCAAAGTCAAGCCTCCATATGATTTGAGTAACCAGACATTTAATAAGAGGCATTTTTACAGAAATAATAGAAAAACAAAATTTGATGATCAGAACAAACTATAAACTCAGTCTTTGAGTCCAAAGGGCCGCCAGTAGAGATTTTTGGATGAGCTCAATACATCTTTAGGTAGAGTAGGAGGCTGGTGTCATTGAGGTGAAAGCATTTACCAAAATAGCTATGAGTTTTAAAAGACAGATTATTAAAGAGAAAATACGTCGTGAAGAGAACATTGAACAGAGCAACAAAAAATAACTGCTATATGCCCTGAAACAGTGGCCTGAGGTTCTACCCAGTGGAGTCTGACTTTCTTTACAGTTAGGGGTGAATATTAGGATTGCGGCCATGCATTTTGGTTCCTGTCATGCAAATGAGGCAGTTCGGATTGGCTGGTGTTTCACCTTGACTATAAGCCACTTATGGGCCAGCTAGAGCCAGGGTGGCTCTTGTACAAAATGGCTTCCACAATTCCCCAAGACAGATGGAAATGCCAATCTTTGGCATTTGGGTGAAGTTCTCATCTTCTGTAGCTGCTTCGTGCTGAACAGGGGCGTTGCAATGGTCCTTCCTAGGATTGTTGGTCTGTTAGGGGTTCCTGTGTGCCATGCCAGGAAGTTGAAATAAGAGAGCCGTATGGGTAATCAGGGGCGGTTTAAGAACATTCTTTGTAGCTTGATCTCAGGAAAGTAGAGTTCCTATGGTATGGGTCGGAGACCTTGTTATAAACTTTGTCTGTAATATGTGTATGAATTGGGTGAGTTCCTCTCTTTTTGAGGTCCCAAAACATCTTGAGGATCCTGAGCTTGTTAGAAAGGGACATTCTTTACTTACCACACATCAGGAATCTTGTAAAGGAACCATGTAGAGAAGGTACCAAGCCAGTGTTTTCAAGGAGTTTTTTTTAATCAACTTTATAAAGTCAGCTTCAGTTCCTCAATGTAGCCTGGTAATACTTGAAAATATGTCATGCCAATCAAGACAAATATGTTTCAATTTGTGTCCTGTTACAAAAGGAAACAGATTCTTATTGAACACACACACACACACACACACACACACACACACACACACACACACACATACACAGTAAATCAATAATACAAATAGTTTCTAAATTATTGAAAAACCAGGTAGAGAGAAAGATAAATGATTTAAGTTTTGCTGACAAAAGTATACTTTGCCAAATTTGTTATAAGCTACAAATAGCTCAAAAAAGAAAAAAAGCTCTACAAAAAATTTAACTGAGTATGGTGAGATGTGCCTGTAGTCCTAGCTACTTGGGAGGCTGAAGTGGAAGGATCTCTTTTTTTTTTTTGAGTTGGAGTCTCACTCTGTCGCCCAGACTGGAGTGCAGTGGCCGCTCCCGGCCACTGCAGCCTCGACCTGCTGGGCTCCGGTGATCCTTCCGCCTCAGCCTTCCAAGTAGCCGGAATTACAGGCATGCGCTACCACGCCCGGCTGATTTTTTGATTTATTGTAGAGATGAGGTCTCGCTGCCCAGGCGGGTCTCGAACCCGCGGGCTCAGGCAATCCACTCACCTCAGCCTCCCAAAGGGCAGGATTACAGGCTGAGCCACCAAGCCCGGCTGGAAGAATCTCTCGCGCTCAGGAGTTCAAGGCTGCAGTGAGCCATAATCGATCTATTGTACCCTAGCCATTGTTTTTTTTCTCCTAAAGCAAAACATAAAGAGAATCAGCAATGTTTTAAACAAAAAAGTCAAGAAAAAAATCATTTTAGTCTTTTATTAGTTTAGTCCCACGTGATTACCTCTTGTTCTGCTTGACGCTGGGTTAGCAATTTTCATGAATGCATCAGCTTTTTTGTTTGTTTTTGTTTTGAGTTGAGTTGGATTCTCACTCTGTCATTCAGGCTGGAGTGCAGTGGCATGATCATAGCTCACCACAGCCAGCCTTGACCTCGTGGGCGCGGGTGATCCTTCTGCCTCAGCCTCCCAAGTAGTTGGGACTACAAGCATGTACCACCACATCTGGCTAACTTTAAAATTTTTTGTTAAGTAGAGTTCTTACTATGTTGCCTACGTTGGTCTTGAACTCCTGGCCTCAAAAATTCTCTTGCCTTGGCCTCTCTCAGTGTTAGGATTACAGGTATGAGCCACTGTTCCTGGCCATGTACGCATCAGTTTTTTAATTAGAGTCCTGGAAGTTTTTACCTAGTCCAATGGTATGATCTTCAAAGTTATCAGAAACCTGTGTTTTTTAAATGTAAATTTTTTTAAAAATAGAGACAGGGTTTGCTGTGTTGCCTAGGCTGGTCTCAAACTCCTGGGCTCAAGCAATCTTCCCACCTCAGTCTCCCAAAGTGCTAGGATTATAGGCGTGAGGCACCACATCCAGCTGAAACCTGTATTTAAGAGTATTTGTTGAGTCCCTGCTATGAATTTTCTTTTTCTTTTTTTTTTTTTTTGAGTTGGAGTCTCACTCAGTCGCCCAGACTGGTGTGCAGTGGCTGCTCCCGGCCACCGCAGCCTCGACCTGCTGGGCTCCGGCCATCCTTCCGCCTCAGCCTTCCAAGTAGCTGGAACTACAGGTGCGTGCGACCATGCCCGGCTAACTTTTTTGATTTATTGTAGAGATGAGGTCTCTCCAAGTTTCCCAGGTGGGTCTCAAACCCGCGAGCTCAGGTAATTCACTCACCTCGGCCTCCCAAAGCGCAGGATTACAGGCTGAGCCACCGAGCCCAGCCTCTTTTTTCTTCTTTCTTTTTTTTTTGAGTAGGAGTCTCACTCTGTTGCCAAGGCTGGAGTGCAGTGGCACACTCATGGCCACCGCAGCCTTGACCTCCTGGACTCAGGTGATCCTTCTGCCCCAGTATTCCAAGTAGCCACAACCATAGGCGCATGCCACCATGCCTAGTTAATTTGTTTGATTTATTGTAGAGAAGTGGTCTTGCCAAGTTGCCCAGGCTGGTCTTGAACCCCTGAACTCAGGCAGTCTCTAGCCTCCACCTCTCAAAGTGCTGGGATTACAGCCACGCCCAATAAATTTTTTTTAAAGAAGCTAATTTTGGACTGTAGCTGATTATAAACCACATTCTAAGAAGAATCAAAGTAAAACAGTAATTGTCTATGGATGACAAAAGACAAAATAGTCATGGTTGAAGACACAATTGACAAGGAAACTTGGTTGATTTTGTGGCATACAACAATTTAACATAATAATTATATTACTGATAACATATACTAAGACATATCAGAATTTTAGGAATCTTATACAATTTGGGGACATATGCTAGTAACACAT
The DNA here is from genome assembly GCA_027257055.1 of Cephalopachus bancanus. Taxonomy (NCBI): domain Eukaryota; kingdom Metazoa; phylum Chordata; class Mammalia; order Primates; family Tarsiidae; genus Cephalopachus; species Cephalopachus bancanus. The sequence continues at coordinate 2,795,130 of JAPVLO010000200.1, forward strand.
TTATATAAATATAACCTCAAATGATTTTAACATACCTACCTAATAAGTTTACTATGTCTCTCTTGGACTTTTGGGGGCCGTAATATCCAAAAAGGTTAGTTTGAGGTCAAAAAGATTAAATTCAGAATTCACCACTTCAGGAAAGGTGGAAGCTGAAGACTAAACTCCATAAAAACTCTTGAACAGCTTTGGTGAGCTTCCAGGTTGCTGAACACATCAAAGGCTGAAAAAACTGTATGCCCTTCCTCATATTTTGTGCCTTGTACCTCAATGTAAATCTTGCTGTTTTTTTTTTTTTTTATTTTTTTTTTTCTTTTTGAGTTGGAGTCTCACTCCATCTCCCAGGCTAGAGTGCAGTGCACGCTCATGGCCACCCCAGCTCGACCTGCTGGACTCGAGCAATCCTTCCGCCTCAGCCTTCCAAGTAGCTGGAACTACAGGTGCGCGCTACCATGCCTGGCTAATTTTTGATTGATTGTAGAGACAGGGTCTCTCCAAGTTGCCCGGGCTGGCCTCGAACCCAGGGGCTCAGGCAATTCACTCAGCTCAGCCTCCAAAGTGCTGGGATTATAGGCTGAGCTACCAAGCCTGGCATATTGTTGTACTTAAAAAAAATTAATTCATCTGTTGAAGGACATTTGGGTTCTTTTCAATTTTGGGTGATTATGAGTAGGGCTACTATAAACACTTATGCTTTTTTTTTTTTTGAGTCAAAGTCTCACTCTGTTGCCCAGGCTGGAGTGCAGTGGCATGCTCACAGCCACCGCAGCCTCGACCTGCTGGGCTCAGGTGATCCTTCCACTTCAGCCTTCCTAGTAGCTGGAACCACAGGAATGTGCCACCATACCCAGCTAATTTTTAAAAAAAATTTATTGTAGAGATGAGGTTTGCCATGTTGCTCAGGCTGGTCTTGGACTCTTGAGCTCAGGCAATCCTCTTGCCTCCGCCTCCCAAAGCGCGGCAATTACAGGTGTGAGTCACTGGGCCTGGCTTCTGTCAGTTATCTTAGCCGTTCTAATAGGTGTGCAGTATATCTCATTGTGGTTGTAGTCTGGATTTCCTTAATAGTTAATTATGCCAAACATCTTTTCATGTGCTTATTTGTCATTTATATATTCACTTTGGTGAAGTGTCTGTTCAAATATTTTGCTCATTTTGTTGTTGATGTTGTTGAGATTGTCATCTTGCTGTTGAGTTTTGAGAGTTCTTTATTCTGGATACAAGGTCTTTGTCAAGATATGTGATTCACAAATACTTTATTCTTCATCGTATTTTATTTTATTTTATTTTAGAGTTGGAGTCTCACTGTCTCCCAGGCTGGAGTACCGTGGCATGCTCACAACCACCCTACCATCGACCCACTGGGCTCCAGCGATCCTTCTGCCTTAGCCTTCCAAGTAGCTGGAACTACAGGTGCACACTATCATGCCTAATTTTTTATTCACTGTAGAGACAAGGTCTCGCCAAGTTGTCCAGGCTGGTTGTGAGCCCATGAGCTCAGGTAATCCACTCACCTCAGCCTCCCAAAGTGCTGGGATTATAGGCTGAGCTACCTAGCACGGCCACAAATACTTTATTTTTTATTTTGGAGCACTGTCGGTGTGCTGGTAAGGGATTGGAGAGAGGAAGTGTTCTATAATCTCATGATTGATTCTGTCTTTTATTGGATCCATTTACCTAGACTGTGAACCTCACAAGTTTCTCCCCTCACTCTTTCAGGTGACACAGAAAGAGGGAGCTGAAATCAGAGAATGCCCTTCCTCCAGGTGGAATAAGGCTCTGAATGGCCACTAGAGAGTAAGCTTTTCTGACAAAGAATGCTCTGGATTATTTATAATGGTTACTATCCTGTTGGGAGCCAGCTGTGGAGGCCTGCCTGAGCATTAGGGATACAGGCAGGCTGCGGACCCTGAGACTGCTAGGACGAGTTCAGGAGCTGAAGGCCCGTTGCCTCTTCCTTTCTTTGTTGTTTTGGAATGTTCCACTAGCAGGGACTTTGATAATCTAAGCATGAAGTTCTGAGAGTACGACAGGCATGGCTTACTTTAGGAGTCCGTTGTTCCCATTTCTCACAGACCGCAGTTTCGGCTTTAAACTTAACATAATTCAAACTCAGGTCACATTTGAGAGCCTTTAATACGGTACAAGCTTCTTTAAATTTTTTTTATTTTTATTTTTTTTGAGTCGGAGTCTCACTCTGTCACCCAGACTGGAGTGCAGTGGCCGCTTCCGGCCACCGCAGCCTCGACCTGCTGGGCTCCGGCGATCCTTCCGCCTCAGCCTTCCGAGTAGCCGGAATTACAGGCATGCGCTACCACGCCCGGCTGATTTTTTGATTTATTGTAGAGATGAGGTCTCGCTGCCCAGGCGGGTCTCGAACCCGCGGGCTCAGGCAATCCACTCACCTCAGCCTCCCAAAGGCGCGGGATTACAGGCTGAGCCACCGAGCCCGGCTTCTTTAAATATTTAATAGTATATTTGTAGAATTAGTATATACAGACAAAGTGCTGTTTCAACCTTAATAATACAGATAAATATCTAGAGCTACGGCCCAGCACAAGCTTTGGGCTAGGCCACATTCCTAAAGGCCCAGCACGAGCTTTGGGCTGGGCCACATTCCTTAGGAATTGGCTTGAACTATAATTAAGAGTTTCTATAGTGTAGATAGAATTAGCATAAAATAGAGAGGAATTGGGATTTAGGTTGGTTATTAGGTGTTGCATATGCATACGTTTTAAAAGTTATTGATTATTAGAATATTATGATACTAGAATTGTTGTACTGCTTTTGAGAAATATTAACCAAGCATAAGGAACAGTGAAATAGTTCCTCATGCTTGGGGAAACACCTGGTGGGTGGGGGACGCACCCTCATCCACCTGGTTCCATGTTCATGTAAATGTCTTGTGATTTAATTGGGATTGCCCTTCCTCTTACTCCAGGAAACGCCTGGTGGGTGAGGGATGCCCCTCATTCACCTGGCTTTGTGTCCATGTAAAGGTTTTGTGATTTAATTGAGATTGTTCTTCCTCATGCCTGAGGAAACACCTGGTGAGTGGGGGGGCGCCCCCTCCTGCACCTGGCTTGTGTTCACGTGGAAGACTTGTAAGACTGCCTGTGTAAAATCTGGGATAAATACAAGTTGTAAACCCCCAATAAATGGCTTCTGGTCAATTCATTGAACAGATGTCCACTTTCTTTCTTTCTCTTTCTATCTATCCCTCCTTCTTTCTTTCTTTTAATATCTATCCTTATAGAAACGCCGACGCCATCACACCTTCCAAGGGACCCCCTAAATCTCTTTTTGGGGGCTGGCTCCCCAAACTATCCCCTTTCTCATGCCAGAGCTAAGAGAGGTTTTTCCTTGGCTCTTGGCCATGAAAACCTGGTGGGGTTTGTTGGGAGCTGCAATCACTAGTAAAAGTAAGGTAAAAGGGACCTGAAAACAGGAAAAATGCCGGCTGGGAGCAAGGCCCCAGTAAAATGCGGCCATGACGGAGGCAAAGCCCCATGGATCCTGTTGACAGACCTTCCCTAACTTTAAAGGATTGCGTGCATAGGCTTGAGAATGTTCCCTCTTTAACTGAGATAACAGATGTGCAAATGGATGATGGCATTTGACAGCAAAAAGTATACATAGGCATAATGGAGGTGAGATTGCAGCAAAAAGGGTGCCCCTTAGGGTGTGTAAGGATGTTTTTCGGTAACAGCAGGAGGCCGAGAAAAATGAGTCGACCACTTCCTCATAAACAACAGACCCCAACTGAGAGCTGGTGGAAAACAATCATTTGAGATAAAAAATAGGTTAAGATATTTTAGGATTAAATAAGTAGTTTAATGAAGATAGAATTTAGAATATTAATAAGATAGTAAGATAAGATAAACTAGTAAGATAAGAGATATATAATGGTATGAGATAGTTAAGAAAATATAGAGACATGAGGATAGAAATAAGATTAATAGAAATAAATATATAGTAGTAAATTAAATAAGACTTAGGGTTAAGGTTTAGCTTTATAGGGTAGGGATATTATAGGCCTATAATAGTAAATAGTTATGAGAAAGTTAGGAAGAAAACCAGGACGTTCATAAATGTTTGATTTAAAAAAAACACTATCTGTGGTTGAAATTGTTAAAGGTCAACCTTATTGTGAGTGCAAAAAGGATGTACGTGGGCGTTTGGTTAGCAACATAAGATACATTTGTGGGTACAGGGCTGAGTGGAAAACCTATATACGCTTGTGAAAAATAAATAAAAATGGGCAGAGTCTTGCGCTCTCCCCAGGAAGAGGATTCCTGTCGTTTTTGTCTTTTCTTTTTTGCCGCTTCCCGATTCTCCCGTTGTTGGGAACTGGCCACGGAGGCCCACTGAGTGTTAGGGATCAGGAAGGGCCGTTGACCCCGAGACCACTAGGATGCATTCGGGAGCTACTGACCCCATTTCCTCCCCTTTCTACTCAGCACTAACTAGATTAAGCTCCTGTGAGAGCTCAAAACATAAAAACTCTGAAACCGGAATGAACACAAGCTAACTTTAGAAGCTCATTGCTCCCATTCTACCACAAACTGCAGATTTGGCTTTCACACAACTTATAATTCAAACTCGTGTCACATCTAAGAGTCTTAGTATTGGTCACAGGCTTCTGGGTCATGATCTTAGGATTTATTGAAGGTGCAAATTGTAGAATATAGTTTTAGAAGACAGCCATTTTGTTGAAAGAATGCAGCTGGGTTACTTGCAGGTAGCCCACTGTGAATTTTGGACTGGGCCACATTCCAAACATTCTGGGATGGGCCACTTTCGTTTGTAAAGTAAATACTTAAGCTTCTATAGAATTGTTTAACTTGGCATAAATCAATCAGTTTAGGATGAAAAAAGTTTATAGAATATGTCAGTCACAGATTAGGTTATCCTTTGTTATGGGATTTTAAGATTATCATATGAAAAGGGTTTAAAGGCAATCATTGATTAAGTTTTCATGGATTAAGGTTTCTGGTGGGTGGGGGACGCCCCTCCCACATCTGACTTTGTGTATAAAAGACCCGTTGTAATTCCCAATATCACACACATTGCTTCTGCACTAGACTGGAGTCCAGTCTTTCTTTCTCTCTCTCTTTCTTCTTCCTCAATCGCCAACGCCGTCTCCACCTTTGGGGTACCCTGAACCCGCTGGAGCTGGTCTCCAGCATCCTGTCTCAAGCCCTGACTCTCTCCTGGAGCTGTATTCCAGCAGGGGTTCATGGAAACAAAACCCACTCTAAGACTGTGGCCTTCGTTCCCATTCCAGTTCGCACTCAGCCTTTAGCAATGTATCAAAATTATCATTAAAGCGTCTTATAGTCTAATGGCTCCAGCAACTTCTGTTCCAGGTAAGCAGATCTGGGGTGTGACTCCCTGTGTTCATCTCTCTCTCCAGATTTCAGGGAGTGAGGGCAGTTTGCCCTGAGACTCCAGTTCTTTAATGAATTAAAGAAAAGTCACAGATTTTCCATTTGTTCTGCTTCTTTTTCATGTGAACAGGAGTGGTGACTTGGAGCAGCAGCTGGAATTCTCTTTTGTGGTTTTCAACACACAGATCCCGTATATGTTGTGTTAGACTTATACTGAGAGGTTTTTGATTTTGTTTTTTAAGCTCTTGTGAATGGTACTGTTTTTAAAATTTCATTTTCCAATTGTTCACTGCTGGCATATAAAAATAAGCTTGATATTTGTATGCTAATCTTGTATCCTATAACTTTGCTAGCCCACTCATTAGTTCCAGGAGTTCTTGTAGATTCCTTGTGATTTTTCTCTGTAGAAAATCATGACATTTGTAAATGAGGACAATTTTATTTCTTTCTTTCCAATATCTTTGATATGGAATTTATATCTATGTAGATAATATATATGTGTATATAGATAGACATACAGATAGATAGATAAATGTATAGATGCTGAAATCAATATCTATACATTTATTTTCTTGCCTTATTGCACTGGTTAGGACTTCCAGTATAAAGTTTAACGGGGTGGCAAGAGTGGGCATGCTTGCTTTATTCCTGATCTTAGAGGGAAGTTTTTAAAACCCCCTAAACTTTAAGTGTGCTCTCAGCTGTAGGTTTTTTGTAGATATCTTTTATCAGGTTGAAGAAACTGAGAGTTTTGGTTACGAATATTGCATTTTGTCAAATTGCTTTTCTGCATAAATTGGTAAGATCATGTGGTTTCTCTTCCTCTATTTCTGACGTCTGATGTTTCCTACTGATGTCATTCCTCTCTGTCTAAAGACATTCCTTAAGCAATTTTTAAAGACCGGATCTGCTGGTAAGTGATTCTCTTTGTGTTCCTTTATTTGAGAATTTTTATTTCATCTTCATCTCTGAGGGATATTTTTGCTGGATATAGAATTCTGGTTTGACAGTTCTATGGTCTCATAAATACTTTGGTTGCATTTATTTTTTTTTGAGTTGGAGTCTCACTCTGTTGCCCAAACTGGAGTGCAGTGGCCGGGAGTGGCCACTGCAGCCTCGACCTGCTGGGCTCTGGCAATCCTTCCGCCTCAGCCTTCCAAGTAGCTGGAACTACAGGCGCACGCTACCATGCCCGGCTAATTTTTTGATTTATTGTAGAGATGAGGTCTTGCCTGCCCAAGCAGGTCTCGAACCTGTGGGCTCAGGCAATCCACTCACCTCAGTCTCCCAAAGGCACGGGATTACAGGCTGAGCCACCTAGGCCACTTCATCTGTAGAACCCATGGAGTAAAATAAGTTTCTTTCATGCTTTGAATGGTGTATCCCATTTGGCTATATTCTGCTACACATAATAGATCTGGGCGCAAAGTGGCTTAAAATAAATTCAGAGATACAGTAGGCTTCAGGAAGAGAATTAGCCTCTGGCTCCATTTCTCAATGCTTCTCTAGGTTTCTAGCCTCCTTTGGCTTGGCATCTTGCGCTCAAGATGCCTGCTGGTGGCAACTGAAGCAGCGTGTTTTCCCATTTAAGTCCAGTAGGACAGACCAAGACTCTCTCCACCCTCCTGATTGCCTTCAGCTTAACTGAGTCACAGCCCACCCCTGGACCAATAACAGTTGACAAGCAAATGACATGCACTGATTAACTTGAGCCTGGGTACCAGAACCAATCACTGGCAACGTGGACTGTCTTAGTCTAACAGATACTCTCCTCGAGTCGAGGGCGGCATAAACTCTGACACACAAAATCTGCTAATAAGGAAGGCAGGGACGTGGGAATGGATCATGGGCTGTTTGAGCAGAGATAATGTGTATTTCCGCCCTGTCCCCTCTTTCCTGGGCACCCAGGTTAGCTACATTTCCCAGTCAGTTGGGATCCCAAAACAGAGGCAGGAAGATGTTATGTAAATCTCTTCTGGGCACCATCCTTAAAAATATCTTGTGTACTTTTCCAGTATGCTCTTTCTCTTTTGCAGTTGAGTTGGCATGGGTGCACCATGGGAGAGGATTATCCAGCCTGCATGGGACTGAGATAGAGCCAGAGATGAACCTTTATAGTTGTCTCGGTCTGTCTGTGTTGCTGCAAAGGAATACCTGAGACTGGGTCGTTTCTTTTCTTTTTTTCAGTTGGAGTCTCACTCTGTCGCCGAGGCTGGAGTGCAGTGGCACGCTCACAGCCGCCGCAGCCTCGACCTGCTGGGCTCAGGCAATCCTTCTTCTGCCTCCGTCTTCCAAGTAGCTGGAACTACAGCCATGTGCCATCATGCCTGGCTAACTTTTGTTGATTTTTTGTAGAGATGAGGTCTTGCCGAGTTGCCCAGACAATCCTCTCACCTCGGCCTCCCAAGTGGTGGGATTATAGGCTCATTGCACCTGGCCATGACTGGGTAATTTCTAAAGAAAAAAAGATTTACTTTGCTCACAATTCTGCTGGCTGGAAGATTGGGCATTTGGTCAAAGTCTCAGGTTGCTTCTACTCATGGCAGGAGGCAAAGGGGAACTGGTATGGGTAGAGATAACACTGGCCGGGGGGAGTGAGACTCTTTTGAACAACCAGCTCTCATGGAAACTAATAAAGTGAGAACTCACTCCTTCCTCCCCCAACCCAGCAGTCTAATTTATTCATGAGGAATCCAACCCTAAGACCCAAATGCTTCCCATTAGGCCCCACCTCCAACACTGGAAATCAAATTTCAACCTGATATTTGAAGAGGTCAGATACATCATATCCAAAGTATAGCAATGATGTTAAGTCACTGAGATTTGGGGGTTTATTTATTACTGTGGCAGAACATAGCTTATCCTAATCAAAGTACAGCAGTGGTTCTCAAAATGCAGTCCTCAAACCAGCTACATCAGGCATTGCCTGGGACCTTTTAGATACAAATTCTCTTGTCAACACCCCAGCCTACTGAAACAGAATCTCTGGAGGTGGGGCCCAGCACTGTTCTTTACCAAGCCCTCTAGATGATTCTGATACAGGATGATGCTTGAAAACCACTAATTTAGGGACTCAACAACGCCAGGAATCGCTGTCTGGTCTTCTCAGCTGCCATGTAGTGAAAGCCACACTCCTCCTGTCCTCTAGCAGCTGCTGAACCTGACTCTGGTTGTTGTAGACCCTGAAGGCACTGCTCTTTCAAGTGTGATGATGTTTTTGCCTGCCATGGGTACCTGTGCCCATTTGGACGAGACGTTCTTTCCTTCTTCGCCAGCTGTGGATGCTGTGGCCCACGTTCAAACTGCTCTCCCCTTTTCTGGCTGTCGCACGTCTCCAGTTAGCCTACATGGTGACGGTCCCCTCCCTGCCATCAGAAGCAGCTGTTATATAAGCAGCTTGAACCCATCCCTCCCTTCTCTTTAAAAATTCTAACTGGGCCAGGCTCGGTGGCTCAGCCTGTAATCCTAGCACTTTAGGAGGCCAAGGCAAGTGGATTGCCTGAGCCTGAGGGTTTGAGACCAGCCTGGGCAACTTGGTGAGACCTCATCTCTACAATAAATCAAAAATTAACCGGGTGAGGTAGTGTGCACCTGTGGTTCCGGCTACTCAGAAGGCTGAGGCGGAAGCATCATCGGAGGCCAGCAGGTCAACGCTGGGGTGGCCGTGAGCATGCCACTTGCACTCTAGCTGGGACGACGGAATAAGACTCCAACTCCAAAAAAAAAAAAAAAAAAAATTCTAGCTAATGACCCATGAGTCCACCCTGAAGTCCTAGATTCCAATCTACAGGATAGAGTCCTGATTTTTTTTTTTTTATTGCTCTGGGAAAACTTGAGGAAGATAAGACAATGATTATATTAGGCTTTATTTGGGAATATTGAAAGTAATCAGAGGATTTTTAAAACTATACTTGGCATTCCCAGGAGTCCTGAAACTCTAAGCTAGGAGTAGGACCTAATCCAGTCCTCCTCCCCCTCACTCCTGATATGGAAACTGACTATTGTCTGTCCATATACTGCAACCCTTAAAGAAAGCCTTATACTGTTCTAGCGGGTTGGCACACACCTACATTACTGAGAATTACCAAAAGAAAGCATATTCCTTTATCTCCTATATATTCCCTGTTAAGTATAAGAGCGTTTACCCCCCGCAGACTGCACTCAATCAACTGAGATAAATGAATCCCCATTCACTCCCTTTTATCAGTGGTCATAGATTTGAAAATATAGCACTCATATAGCTATAAGCCTTATATAACATTTTCCATGTCATAACTACTAATCAACAATATGTTGTAGTGAATAATGTTTTACTTTGTAATGGACTCTGTTAACTCCCTTACTCTATGGAAGCTTATTCAACTACTCAGTTTGGTGTTACTAATAACAGTGAGCTACCTTTTGGTAGCCAGTGCCAGGAAATGTGGATCATAAATGTTACTATTAACAAAATGCCTCAAGTCTGTAATCCCAGCACTTTGGGAGGCCAAAGTGAGAAAGGACTGCCTAAGCCCACGGGTTTGAGACCAATCTGGGTAACCTGGCAAGACCTCATCTCTACAATTTAAAAAAAACTTAGCTGAGTGAGGTAGTGTGTGCCTGTAGTTGTGGCTACTTGGAAGCTGAGGTGGAAGTATCACTGGAGCCCAGCAGGTGGCCGTGAGCATGCCACTGCACTCCAGCATGGGCGACAGAGTGAGACTCCAACTCAAAAAACAAAACAAAACACACCTGTTACTTGAGTTCTACACAATGTTCTGTCAGTCATGTAGTCAATGTATAGGTACCAGCAACCCTAAATTTATAAAAACGGACTGTGAAACCTAAGTGGCGAGCAGATCAGTTCCAGAAATACCAAGAGCCAGGTTCTGCTCTCTGCATTCAAATTCAGAAATAAACCTATTTCTTCCAGTTCCCTACCTCTCAACTTACTGGCATCGAGAGAAAGCAGCAGAACATTTACTCAGACCATAACACTCCCATGATGAAGCCACTGAGGTACAGCGAGTTGTGTGGGCCTCCCTAGTGTCTCCCAATTTAGTTCTAGTGACTTTCATATTGTTTGGCCTTTTTTTAAAAAAATTTCTTGTAGAGACAAGGTCCCACTATGTTGCTCAGGCTGATCTCAAACTCCTGAGGTCAGGCAATCCTCTCACCTTGGCCTCCCAAAGTGCTGGGATTACAGGCATGAGCCACAGTGCCCAGCCTTGTTTGACCTTTAATGATCAACATGCTGTCTTTTTTTAATGATATGGTAAGTTTAGGCAACTACAAACATTCTTTTATTTATTAAAGTGGAAAAAATACACATTACACAAAACTTTTTTTTTTTTTTTTACACAAAGGGATGTCTCACTATGTTTCCCAGGCTGCCTCTGGCTTTGAACTCCTGGGTTCAAGCAACCTTTCTGCTTCCCGAGTAGCTGGGACTATAGGCATACATTGTGCCAGCTCATTGTAACCAATCTTAAGTGACAATTCAGGGGCATTCGGTACATTCACATTATTGTGCAACCATCACCATCATTCATCTCCAGGGCTTTTTCTATCTTTCCATTAAGCACGAACTCCCCATTCCCCCTTCTCCCAGCCTCCGGCAACAACCATTCTACTTTCTGTCTCTATGAATTTGACTGCTCTGAGTATTTCATATAAATGGAATCATTCAGTATTTGTTCTTTTGTGACTGGTTTATTTCTCTAAGCATGTCTTCACAGTTCATCTGTTTTACAGATTCTGTCAGAATTTGTTTTAAGGATGAATAATATTCCATTATATATATGGGCCATATTTTGTTTTTTCATTCATCTGTCAATGGACACTTGGGTTGCTTCTAACTTTTGGCAATTGTAGATAGTGTTGTTATGAAGATAGGTATACAAATATATTTTCCTTTTTTTTTTTGAGTTGGAGTCTCGCTCTGTTGCCCAGACTGGAGTGCAGTGGCCACTCCTGGCCACCACAGCCTCGACCTGCTGGGCTCTGGCGATCCTTCCGTCTCAGCCTTCCAAGTAGCCGGAATTACAGGCATGCGCTACCACGCCCGGCTGATTTTTTGATTTATTGTGGAGATGAGGTCTCGCTGCCCAGGCAGGTATCGAACCCGCAGGCTCAGGCAATCCACTCACCTCAGCCTCCCAAAGGCATGGATTATAGGCTGAGCCACCGAGCCCAGCTACAAATATATTTTCAATTTTCATTTTTAATTGGAATATGCCCAGAAGTGGAGTTGCTGGATCATAAGCTAATGTAATTGATAATTTTTTTTTTTTTTTGAGTTGGAGTCTCACTGTTTGTTACCCAGATTGGAGTGCGGTGACCGCTCCCGGCCACCACAGCCTTGACCCACTGGGCTCCGGCAATCCTTCCGCCTCAGCCTTCCAAGTAGCCGGAATTACAGGCGCGCGCTACCACGCCCAGCTAATTTTTGATTTATTGCAGAGATGAGGTCTCGCCAAGTTGCCTGGGCAGGTCTCGAACCCGCGAGCTCAGGCAATCCACTCACCTCAGCCTACCAAAGTGCTGAGATCACAGACTGAGCTACCAAGCCCAGCGTAACTGATAATTTTCACTTTGGCTTTTGAGAAGTGGTTTTAAGCCTTTTTCTCTCTTAGCCTACACTTCATTATTTATTTATTTACTTATTTATTTATAGCTGTGGGGTACATGTGGGGATTTACTACAAGTAGTTTGCTTGCAGGTGAAGTTCGGGCTTCCAGCTGGCCTCTCCCCCCGACAGTGGGCCAGGCACCCAGTGTGTTGCCACGGGCCCGCCTCCTGCCTCCCTCCCTTCACCCTCAGCAGTGCCCAGCATCTGCGGCCCAACCTTGTGCTAGAGTGACCAGCGATCGGGGCCCGCTTATGGGAACATGCCAGCCTACACTTCAAAGATTTGTTTTCTTTTGTAATCGAACCGTGTACTTGCTTGAGAAATTACAGAGGCTCTTCCAGAGGCTGACTTCACTTTTTTATTTATTCACTTTTGAGTTGGAGTCTCACTCCGTCACCCAGACTGGAGTGCCAAGGCCGCTCCCGGCCACCGCAGCCTCGACCTGCTGGGCTCCGGTCATCCTTCTGCCTCAGCCTTCCAAGTAGCTGGAACTACAGGTGCGTGCAACCACGCCCAGCTAATTTTTGATTTATTGTAGAGATGAGTCTCACCAAGTTGCCCAGGCAAGTCTCGAACCCGCAGGCTCAGGCAATCCACTCACCTCAGCCTCCCAAAGTGCTGGGATTACAGGCTGAGCCACCAAGCCTGGCTGAAGCTGACGTCAGAACAACAGAGTATGGAGGCCCCCTGGCAGAATTCTCCACTGTTTAGAGGTCACCTTGAGGCGAGGAATCTGCGGCCTGGCCGTAACTGGAACAGACCAGCCAGCTCTCCAAGTGGACAGCCATTCGAGGTAGCCGTCGAAGCAAGACCAGCTCCCTGTGTCACTCCGGATGTTCCCGATTCCATGATTTCCCTTTGAAACCCCTGCCCTCAGCCTAAAGTCTTGAAACTTTTTTGAGGCGTGAGGCTGGCCGTCTCTCCATCTGCTGGCTTTTGGAATACACTCACCCTCCTCCACTACATCTTGTGCTTGTTAATTTTGGTCTGTAAGCAACAGAACTTGCTATCAGCAACACTATGTTTCATTTTCTGAGGAGCCACCATACTTCCTGTCTTTTTGATCATAGCCTTAATAGTGGGTGTGAAATGGTGTCTCTTTTCTCTTTGTAGCTTTGACCTTCATTTCCCTGATGGGAAAGGGTTTTAAATTTTTTTCAAAATTTTCATCTAAGGCCAGGCACTGTGGTTCATGTCTGTGATCCTGGCACTTGGGAGACAGAGGCAAGAGGATTGCCTGAGCCTGGGGCTTTGAGACCAGCCTGTGCAACTTGGCGAAACTTCATCTCTACAATAAATCAAAAAATTAGCTGGACATGGTGGTACACACTTGTGGTTCCAGGTACTTGGAAGGCTGACGCAGAAGGCTCGCCTGAGTCCAGCAGGTTGGGGTGGCGGTGGCCGTGTGCATGCCACTGTACTCCAGCCTGCCACTGTACACCAGAGTGAGACTCCAACTCAAAAAAAAAAAGTTCATCTAAGAGTTTTATAGTTTTAGTTCTTACATTTTGGTCTTTGATCCATTTTAACTTTTGTATATATCACGAGGGAGAGTTTCAACTTCATTCTTTTGCAAGTGGATATCCAGTTGTCCCAGCAATATTTGTTTAAAAGACTATTTATGGAATTATCCCAGCACCCTTGTAAAAAAATCAATTGGCCTTAGATGTAAGAGGTCAATTCTGGACTATCAATTCTATTCCATTGGCCTACTGTCTCCACCTGGCTTCTGCTGAGCACGTGCCACCATCTGGCCTCTATTCGTTTGGGGTCCTGTTGTCTTCACTGCTGTCACTGAACCTGGTTCTCACCATTCTGTCAGTCTTGGCTATGGATGACTGCCTCACTTGTTGGTGATACTGGAGTCCTTTCTACCAGCCCATTTTTTATGCCCTTTGGTAGATGGTGTATTCTCTAGGCCTTCCCACAGAACATAATCCTCCAGTGGGTAGATTTTTTCCTGCCTTGGGACTCAAACCAAAACGTCTGCCCTGCCCTTCCTGATTCTCAAGCCTGTGACTTTTGGACTGGCACTTTGCCCTCAGCTGTCTTTGGTCTTCGGCTTGCTGACTGCACATCTTAGGGCTTGTCAGCTTCCATAGCTGCATGAGCCAATTCCTTATCATCTCTCTTTCTCTGTATGTGTATACACACACACACACACTCTCTCTCTCTCTCTCTCTCATCCTATACACACACACACACACACACACACTCTCTCTCTCTCTCTCTCTCATCCTATTTGTATTTTTTTCCCCCCAGAGTCCTAACTAATGCAGATCCACTTTCTTGGGCATCTAATCTCTTCTCCATGATCTTCCATAGCTGTTGCAATTTCACTTAGCATGGGTTGTCGCTTTTAGGAACTATCCAAAGGTGGAGTTTTCACCATATCCTGATGTTCTTTGCCAGGGTATTAACTCCTATATCTTGGGAGTGTGTTCAGAAATCATTGAACTCTCCTGTGTCCAATCTTCCTTTCTTGATCATAAACTCCCTCGATCAAGCTTCCTCAGCATCCTGTCCCACACATGCCCTACCCCCAGCTCCTGCAGACACACGCTTTCCAGGTCTTACAGCATTTGGAGGTATAGTTCTTTTTCTTCCTTACCTGGCCCAGCTTGTCACCTCATTACAGGCCTAGTGGCTGGTAGAGGAGGTGGGAACAGATCCTGAGGGGTGTGTGTTGTCTTGTTGGAGAGTAGTCCCTTCATTGCTTTCAAATGAGGAGAGGAGTACCTCTTAATAAGGAGGGCAGGCTATTTCTGCTGGCTCAGAGCTTCTTCAGGAGTTCTGACCAGATGTCCCCAACCCACGCGGGATCCATTTTTTCCCAAGCAGGGCCTGACCTTGGCATACAGATCTGCCTTGACTGAGCACTTACTCTTCTCTGGTGCTTGACCACTCTGACCATGAAGTCCTAGGCCTGGTTCTGGGCTCCCTGCCTCCCGCCAAGGAGGCATCTCTTTGTATTTTGGGAGGTCCTTTGGCTGTCACTTGTGACTTTTAAGTGCCTATTGATCCAGCAGCTTTTCATGATCTCCCTCTAAGGCATCCATGGAGTTATCCAATAGCCATCTGCAGTGGGTTGAGTTGTAGCTCTCAAAAGAGTTGTCTACCCAAAACCTCAGAATGTGCTGTTACTTGGAAATAGGGTCATTGCCGATGTAATTAAATTAAGGATCCCAAGATAAGAGTATGTTGGATTAGGGTATGCCCTAAATACTCTGGCTGGTGTCCTTATAAGAGAAAGGGGAGGGAAATTTGAGACACAGGGCACAGAGAGAGAGAGAAGGAAAAAAAAACTATGAAGTTTGGAGTCTGAAGCCCCAAGGGTGCCAACAGCAATGAGGAGAGGCTCAGAACAGATGTTCCCTTAGATTCTCCACAAGGAACCAAACCTACTGTCACTTTGGCTTTAGACTTCTGGCCTCTAGAACATAGTTCTGTTGCTTGAGGCTGCCAAGATTATGATAATTTGTTAGAGCAGCCCTAGAAAACTAATACTTCATCCAATTGTAGTGTTCTTCTAGCTACTACTCGCCTGTACTTCTCAAATGCCTGATATAGCACATGGGCTCACTCTTTCCTCCTGCCAGGATATACCATCGCAATTCACCACAGGTGAATGTGTTAACAACTGGACCATCATCGCCTTGTGCCAGGGTCTGTCTGTGCACCATGGACCATTAGTAATGGATCTTTCTTGGTAAGTGATCTAGCCCAGACCCTCATCTGTCGTCTGCTCTCTCAGATTCTTCCTGATACTGTCATAGATTGGGTTCTCTGTAAGTAGTTAGTGAGATGGAGTTTGGCATGCAGGACTTTTTTTTTTTGAGACAAGTTTCCACTCTATCACCCAGGTTGGAATGCAGTAGCACAATCATAGCTTACTGCAGTCTCAAACTCCTGGCCTCAAGTGATCTCCTGGGTCAGCCTCCTGTGTAGTTGGAACTGTAGGCACACAACCATGCCTGGTTAATTTTTCTTTCTTTTTTTTTTTTTTTTTTAATAGAGATGGGTTCTCACTTTGTTGCCCAGACAGGACTTGAACTCCTGACCTTAAGCGATCCTCCCACCTTGGCCTCCCAAAGTGTTGGGATTATAGGCATGAGCCATCATGCCCGGCTGGCATGCAGGATCAATAGCTGTGAAAGGAAGAAAGAAGACAGCTGGGCAGAGGGAGAAGTTGAACCATAATGCAGATATGACAGAGCATTGCCAGCCTCATCAGAGCTACACGGCAGGGGCTAACATAGGCAGACCTTTGGATCCCTGCCGCAATCAGTCTTTGGATGAAGATATGCCTCCAAGGAGACCCTGCAGGAACTGACAGCTGGGGCAAGCCCTTCCATACTGGTATGTTGGACACAGAGTTGAAGTGGCCAGATGCACAAAGGTGAAAGGAGGTATTATGCTCATTTAACAGACGAGGAAGCTGAGGCTGAGAAGGGCTAAGTAACTATTTTTAAAAAAATCAGTCTATACATATGGAGAATCAAGATCTCCATCTTCAAGAAAGAAGGAAAAGGAAACTAATATTGAGGGCAACTATGTGCCAGGTGCTTTAGGACATTTCTTGTTGATTCCCTGAAAGGCATTTATTAATTCCTCTAATTTTGGAAAGGAGGAGACTAAAGCTCAGAGGAATGAAGAATTTTGCCTAAGTTCAACAGGGTTAGTAAGAAATGGAAATAACCAGAATTCAAACCTAGACTGTGTGATCCCAAAACCCTAGAAAAGAAGGAAAGGAAGGAAGGAAGGGGACATTGCCCCTCATGTGCATAGAGTCAATAATTCAGAAAAGAGAGTATGACAATTAGGGAGAGCGCAACTGTTATCTGGTGAAAGGCAGAATGTGTTTCTCGTCTTTAGAACACAACTGCAGGCAGAATCTGCACCAGAGATACCTCCTGGCTGCTTGGTAGGAGGTTCCTCATTGGGAGGTTTGCTTCCTTCTTGGGTGAAGTGGTTAGTCACAACCTGTGACAGGACAACAAGACTGGCTTACTGGAAAAAACCAACCAACCAACCGGATAAAAGGGCTTTTAAAAAAACCACTGGCAGTTCACTATGAGAGAATCCTGGTGTTGAAGCCAGAAAACCTCAGATTGTTAACATAATTATATTTTATTACAAAAGTAGTGCATGTTTATTATACATGCATACTGAACAGCAAATAGAAGAAAATGACAACTATTTGGAGCCCTACCACACAGAGATAATCATTGCTAACATTTTTGATCCCAAGCCTTTTAGGCTTCTTCTTGTGAATAAATAACAATTGAAATGTCTAATATGTTTTGTACAAATAGATTTATTTATATACAATTATGTGTTTTATATATTTTATTTTCCCAACATGGAACCATATGTATAGACTGATTTTTTTTTAAACAGCAATTTTTTTCTGATTAAAAAGCAACACAAGTTCATGGAGAGATTTGGGAAATGTAGAAAAATATAAAGAAAATAAAAGTCACTTGAAATGCTTATTCCATAATAATGACTGTTTTGTAAGCAGACTTTTTATCACTCTGTCGTCCAGGCTGGAGTGCAGTGGCACGCTCACCGCCATCCCGGCAACGACCTGCTGGGCT
Organism: Cephalopachus bancanus; assembly: GCA_027257055.1. Lineage (NCBI taxonomy): Eukaryota > Metazoa > Chordata > Mammalia > Primates > Tarsiidae > Cephalopachus > Cephalopachus bancanus. Next base: position 2,812,730 of record JAPVLO010000200.1, read on the forward strand.
CCAGTGATCCTTCTGCCTCAGCCTTCCAAGTGGCTGAACTAGAGGTGCCCAGGTAATTTTTTTATTTTGTAGAGACGAGGTCTCGCCAATTTGCCCAGGCTGTTCTTGAATCTGTGGGCTCAGACAATGCCCTCACCTCACCCTCCCAAAGTGCTGGGATTACAGGCTTGAGCCATCATGTCCAGTCAGTAACTGGACCTTTTAAAAGACAGTTAAAATGGAGTTTTTGAATCAGGTTTGTGAGATTCCAGTGTTGACTCTACTGCTAGCTGCGTAACCAAGGCAAATTGCGGATCCTCTCTCCAGAAAGCCTGAATATCCTCACCTGGAAAATGGAGATTATAATAGTATCTTGATCATTGCAGGTAAGCACTTGGTTTAATGCTTAATACATAGTAAGTAGTCAAATATGTTTGGTTAAAAAAAGTTATAGTATGTTAACTGTAACATTTTTTTACAGGTGTTATTGTTATTACAACAGGAAAATATATTTAGAATAATAACTGGCCAGGTGTGGTGGCTCATGCCTATAATTCCAGGACTTTGGGAGGCCTAGGTGAAAGGACTGCCTGAGCCCGCGGGTTCAAGATCAGGCTGGGCAACTTGGCAAGACCTCATCTCTGCAATAAATAAAAAGAAATTAGCTGGGCATAGTGGTACATGCCTGTAGTAACAGCTACTTGGAAGACTGATGGGGAGGGATTGCCTGAGCCCAGCGGATCAAGGCTGTGGTGGCCGGGAGCGTGCCACTGCCCTCCAGCCTGGGTGACAGAGTGAGACTCCCACTCAAAAAAAAAAAATGATAACAACTGTTCTTGCTACCCTTCATATTTTCAGTTCTTCCTTTGCCCTCCCCTCCTCCCCTCACCTCTTAGCCATCAACTGTGCAGTACTTTTTTTTTCAGTCGGAGTCTCACGCTGTCATCCAGGCTGGAGGGTAGTGGCATATTCCCTACCACCACAGCCTTGGCCTGCTGGGCTCAGGCGATCCTTCTGCCTCAGCCTTCCAAATAGTTGGAACTACAGGCATGTGCCACCATGCTCGGCTAATTTTTTGATTTATTGTAGTGATGAAGTCTCACCAAGTTGCCCAGACTGGTATCAAACCCTCAGGCTCAGGCAATCCTCTCGCCTAGGCCTCCCAAAGTGCTGGGATTATAGGTGTGAGCCACGGTGCCCAGCTGTGTGGTACTTTTCAACCTGTATTTTGTGTCAGAATCGCCTGGAGGGCTAGTTAAAATAGATTGCTGGGCCTCAATTCCTGAGTTACTGACTCAGGAGGTCTGAGGTGGGCTCTGAGAACTTGCATTTGTAACAAGTTCCCAGTGATACAGTTGCTGCTAGTCCAGGACCTAGGCTTTGGGAACCACTGTGCTAAATTATTCTGGGACGAATTATTGAAGAAAGAGATGCACTGACAGAGGAAAGGGCATTTTGCTTCTGGCTTTTGAGTTTCAAAAGCCTGGACTTTCAAGGGAGTGAAAAAAATTCAGGGTTTTTTTTAAAAGATGAGGGGTACAATTCAGGGATAGGTATACAAATGGTCATTGTACTGTGATTACAGGTGTGAGCCACTGCACTCAGCCTCTTTTTCACTTTTTAAAAAAACTGTGGGGTACAATTCAGGGTTAGGTATACAAATATTCATTGTGTAGGTGCCCTTGTTGATGAGGTGTACCCCCTCTCCCCAGGCAGATTTCGACTACTGTCAATCCCAACCCCCCCGCCATCCCCGCAGTTTCCCGCTACTGTCGGTCTTTTTGTTATAGTACTATGGTACTTGTTCAAGATCCACTTATGAGTGAGAACATACAATACTCAGACCTTTGTTTCTGTGAAAGATCACTCAGTATTATAAACTCTAATTCCATCCATGTTGCTGCGAAGTTCATGATTTTGTTCTACTTTATGGCTGCATAATATTCTATTGTGTATATGTACCGCATTTTTTTATGCAGTTCTCTTTTGATGGGCAGCACAGTTGGTTCCATGTTCTTGCTATTGTGAACAATGCTGCGATACACATATGTGTGGAGGTATCTTTTTTATAGAGTGATCTGACTTCTTCTGGGTATATTCCCAGTAGGGGGATTACAGGGTCATATGAAAGGTCGATTTTTAGTACTTTTACGAATCGCCACACTGCTTTCCACAGAGGCTGTACTAGTTTACACTCCCACCAACAGTGCAGAAGTGTTCCCTTTTAATCTCTAAGTGATGGGTAGAGAGTGGCTGGCTGGCTGGCTAGGTGAAATGGCAGTACACATAACCTCACCGTTGTTCTCAGGACACTGTGCCTTTCTCTGTGAGCATCATCTTTTTTAACATTCACAAGTTTCTGATAAATATGATCATCCCTCATCTACAGATAAGGAAACCCAGAAACTGAGGCTTAGTGAGGTTAAGGGGTTTGTTCAAGATTCGTTTGGGAAGTGGCAAAGCAAGTTTAAAATCCAAATCTGTTTTTGTTTGAAAGGAAGCATACAGAGAGAGCAATCAAAAGAGTGAGGAAAAATGGACATTTTCAGTGGATTTCCAGAGGTAAAAAGCAAATGGAAACAAACAGAACTGAATTTATCACACATTACTTTCTGCATTCTTTACATTTACATTGTCATTAATGACTTCCGAAAAAAGTTTGCATTTTTAAATTTAAAATGTAATTTAAAGATAGGAAAGTACTGGGCTCGGTGGCTCAGCCTGTAATTCCAGCGCTTTGGGAGGCTGAAGCTAGTGGATTGCCTTGAGCCTGAGGGTTCAAGACCAGCCCTGGCAACTTGGCAAGACCTCATCTCTACAATAAATAAAAATAAATAAATAAATAATCTGGGCATGGTAGCGTGCACCGATAGTTCTGGCTACTTGGAAGGCTGAGGCTGAAGGATCACCTGAGCCCACCAGGTCAAGGCTACAGTAGCTATGAGTGAGCCACTGCATTCCAGCCTGGGCGACAGAACATGACTCCAAAGTAAAAATACATATATATATACAGATCCATATAAATATATCCATATAGTTCCATCTTTCCTCCAAATTTTCCAACCTCTCAATCCCTGGCAAAGTATCTTTTTTCTGATCTTGTAGCTTTGCCTCTGCAAGAATGTCATATAAATGGAACCATATAATATTTGGCCTTTTGCATCTGGCTTCTTTCTCTGGGCATAACTGAATAGTATGTTTAAAAATGTTTGCTAGGCACAGATCTCCAGTTATAATTCTTGTAAATTATTTATTTTTCTCTCATTGGTATGTAAACAAACAAACAAAAAAATCTTTGTAATTTCCCCAAGGCAATTTCTCTTTAAACCATGTACAAGGCAGGAGGAGGAAAGGAAAAAAGATTTAAACTGTTTTCAAATCTTCTATGGCCTGAGAAACGCAGGAGAGTCTGGTTAACTCTTCATGATGTCAAAGATGAAAGCCCATACAATCCTAGGTGACCAGTCATTACTGGGTGAACCTTCAGGAGATTCTTAGGAATTGGGGCAGCAATTAAAGAGAAATAATTCTTAATTTAAGCAAAAGTATGACTAATTCCCAGAGATAAGGCATTCGCTGGGAAGACAGATGAATTGGTGAATTGGTTAGAGGTGAGCTGTTGAAAGATAGCAAGGATAATTAATGGTGTGTGTTAGGGTACGGACAGGGTGATAGTGGCTGGATGGAGAGAGGAGAGGACCAGGGAGGCGCAGCACCGCTGGAGCTGGCAAGCCGAGGGTGCGCGCTGGCAACCCAGAGAGACGAGTAAAGGCAAAGAATTGTGACACACAGAGGTGAGAGAAGAAAAGATTTAAGAAAGCTTTACCCCCCACAGACAGGGAGTGGGCCTACCTCTACATGAGTGTGGCGCCGCAGCCCCCCAAAGTCCTGGCTTAAATCCTTTTCCTTGGAGATGCTGCAATCAGGTAGATGTGACTGCCGTGACTTCCTTATCGACCGTCTGTGGATGTCTCAGAAAACCTGTGACACAGAGACCCACTAATGTCTGCCCACATTATCGTAGCCCCTAGAGAAGGCTGTGACAAGGATTCTAATTCTCCTTCCCAAAGGATATTCCTTAGAACTAATGGAGGGTGTACCTCCCCTTATCTCCTAGGTATTCCCAGTGGGTAACTTCGGGGGGGGGGGTCCTTGGCTTCCCTGTAGATAGTGCCCAATTTACTGGAAGATCAAATCCCCACCTGCTCACCCTCTGAGCATTCATAACTTTTGTAATTACTAGTTTCATGACTTTTACAATCCTTGCCCAATGCATGATGTCTTAGGCCTTGTAAATTCTCTTTACTCTAGGCAAGCTTGATTGCCGCTACGAGATATCTCTGATACCTGGCACCAGGAAGTCTGTTTCTGAAAAGACAAAGTCAGTAAAGTTAATTTTACCTAAAGTGTACATTTCTCCAAAAACATAGCTTCTACTTTCTCATCATTGTGTCAGGGTTTAAGAACAAGATGAAAAATGGTTTCCCATTCTTGGTCTGTCCTTTCAGTGTGGACTCTTCATTGGCCAGACTCAAAAAGAAAAGAGGCTGGGCTTGGTGGCTCAGCCTGTAATCCCAGCACTTTGGGAGGCCGAGGCAAGAGGATTACCTGAGCCCATGGGCTCGAGACCAGCCTGGGAAACTTGGTGGTGACACCTTGTCTCTACTATAAATAAAAAGTTAGCCGGGCATGGTAGCGCGTGTCTGCAGTTCCAGTTAGTTGGAAGTCTGAGGCAGAAGGATTGCTGGAGCCCAGTGGGTCGACACTGGGGTGGCCGTGAGTGTGCCGCTGCACTGCAGCTTGGGTGACAGAATGAGACTCTGACTCAACCAAAAAAAAAAGAGAAAGAAAATTTTAAAACATTTATTCATAAAGCATAAAAGATATCAAATTTCTAGGAATGGGTCAAATGAAAGCTGTAGACTATCTAAAGGAAAAGTAAAAAAAAAAACTCCTACAAAACACTACTGAGATAAATTAAAGATCTGAAAAAAAGAGGAATATTGCATTTGGAAGACCTATCATTCTAAAGATGACAATTCTTGCCAAATATATTTATAATTTTAATTCAGTGTCATTAAAAAAATCTCAACAGCTATTTTCATGGAGATTTTCCTGGAAAGAGCTAAGAATAGCCAAAGCAGGGCAGGCTCGGTAGCTCAGCCTGTAATTCCAGCACTTTGGGAGGCTGACACGAGTGGACTGCTTGACCCATGGGTTTGAGACCAGCCCAGGCAGCTTGGCGAGATCTCATCTTACAATAAATAAAAAATTAGCCGGGTGTGGTAGCACACACCTGTGGTTCTAGCTACTTGGAAGGCTGAGGTGGAAGGATCACCAGAGCCCAGCAGATCAATGCTGGAGTGGCCATGAGCATGCCACTGCACGTGCCTGGGCGATGGAATAAGACTCGAACTCAAAAAAAAAAAAAAATAGCCAAAGCAACAGAATGACATTGTCAGATGTGAAGAAGTCAGATGTAAAGCTGTGGTAGTTTAGACAGTAGTATTGGTCCAAAGATATACAGACTGGGAAGAAACAAACCTTTGTATATAGAGTCGCCTAAGTAGTTTTCAATACATGATGATGGGTTGATTGGATATTCACAGAAGTTAATTCCAAATAGATTATAGACCTCCATGAGAGATAGAACAGTATGTTTTATTTTATTTTTTTTCAGTTGGAGTCTCACTCTGTTGCCCCGACTGGAGGGCAGTGGCATGCTCCCAACCACCACAGCCTCAATAGGCTCTGGCAATCCTCCCACCTCAGTGTTCCAAGTAGCCGTAACTACAGGCACATACTACCACGCCCAGCTAGTTTTTGATTTATTTTAGAGACAAAGTCTCACCAACTTGCCAAGGCGGGTCTTGAACCCAAGGGCCCAGGCAATCCACTTGCCTTGGCCTCCCAAAGTGCTGTGATTACAGGCTGAGTCACCGAACCTGGCCAACAATATGTTTTATAAGAAAACATAGAAGAATATCTTGATGACCTTGGAGTAAGCAAAGACGTTTTAATAGATCATAAAATGTACTAACTATAAGGAAAAACTTGATAAACTAGACCATATTAAACTTCTACAGAAAGTAAATCAGTGATTGCCCAGGGTTGGGGGAATGGGTTGGAGGGAAACGGGAAGTGGACACTAATGGGAGTGGGATTTCTTTTTGGAGTGAGAAAATAATCTAAAATTTATTGTGGTGATGATGTACAACTTTGAAAATATACTAAAGCCACTGAGTTATGCACTTTACATGAGTGAATTGTATGGTATATGAATTATATGTCAATAAAGCTTGTAAAAAACAAGCAAATCGACTTCTCTCCACTAAAAAACCACCCTTAGGAGAGTGATTCGAGCTGGGCTCGGTGGCTCAGCCTGTAATCCCACGCCTTTGGGAGGCTGAGGTGAGTAGATTGCCTGAGCCCGCGGGTTCGAGACCCACCTGGGCAGGCGAGACCTCATCTCTACAATAAAATCAAAAGATTAGCCAGGTGTGGTAGCGCGCGCCTGTAATTCCGGCTACTCGGAAGGCTAAGGTGGAAGGATCGCTGGAGCCCAGCAGGTTGAGGCTGCGGTGATACGGCCATCCACAAAGTGGCGAAGATAGCGCCAATACTTCTTTCTTTTTCTTTCTTTTTTTTTTTTTTTGAGTTGGAGTCTCACTCTGTCATCTAGACTGGAGTGCAGTGGCATGCTCCCATCCACTGCAGCCTCAACCTGCTGGGCTCTGGCAATCCTTCCACCTCAGCCTTCCAAATAGCCTGAACTATAGGTGCATGCTACCACGCCCAGCTAATTTTTTTTTCTTATTGTAGAGACGAGGGCTCACCAAGTTGCCCACATGGATCTTGAACCCATGGGCTCAGGCAATCCACTTGCCTCCGCCTCCCAAAGTGCTGGGATTACAGGCTGAGCCACCGAGCCTGGCCCTAATACTTATTTCTAATGAAGGACTTATATCCAAAACAATTAAATGATTCAATTAAATCAATAACAGAAAGCACAAAACTCAACAGGAAAATGTGGAAAAGACTTGAACAAGCATGTGACACAAGAAGATAACAAAATGGGCAATAACCTTGAGAAAGTGCTCAATTTCATTAGCCTTTGGGGAATGAAGTTACAACTAAAACTGAGAGACCCAAGAGATTAAAAAAAACTCAAAAAAGAACTATTACTGTATGAATTCTGCAACTGCTGCTAGCAGTGTGTGAATGTTAAGCAATAAGCCCCTTCCGGACATTCCTTTGCTTAAATTGTGGTAGCCTCTGTGGCGTCTCTCTCCTGGTAAGCTCTTGTTTCAAACCTGCCTGCTCACTAAACCTAGCTTATCTGGCATTCCATTCCGCCTGTTTGGCAGTTACTTGTCCATCACAAGTAACTAAGCCTGAGCCCGCGCAAATCAAACTTAAATCAACCAAAGTCTTTGTAACTGCGTCATATAGTTTTTATCCAATCCTGTGTGCACAAGTTTGTAAAGCCACCCCACCCCTTCAGAATTATGTATAAAAGGTGCGTGTTAGCCTGGGTCGGGCTCTCGTCCCTGAAGCTGCTGTATCGGCTTCAAACTTGAGTGAGTCCAGATTCGAGCCTGAATAAAGACCCTTGTGTGTTTGCATCGGAGCTGGCTCTTTGGTGGTCTCTCGGATTTTGAATTTTGGGTTTAACATTTGGAGGTCCCACCGAGATCTGAGAGACTTCCTAGACCCCAACCCGGGAGGGTCTCAATGCTGGCGGGTGAGTGCACTCTACTGTCTGTCTGTTCGTTAGCTTGTCTGTCTGCTTGTCTGTCTGTCTGCTTGTTTGTTACTTGTTCGTTAGCACGCTTCTTGTAGGATATTGATATCCAACCCATAAGGCCAGAAGTGTGGGTGGATGCGTCCTGAGGCCGCCAGCTGGGGATCCTGGGAGACGTCCCAGGCCCCCCCATCTGGAGGACAGGGCAGAAGCTGTCTGTCCTCACCTGTACCTGTAAGGGAGTCCAGAGTGCTGAGAAGCCTGGACTCAGCCTGTGTTCAGTTTAGCTCCGGATGCACTGGCGGGCCGATGAGAGGGGATCGTCTGGTACGCCCGGTTTTTCAGGTATGCACCAGGCCCCATTTGGAGGATAGCGCTGTCCTCATATCTGGAAGTAGCCTAGCACCAAGAGGCGCGGACTTGCCTTCAGATCGGTTTTGTCTGTCTCCACGGCCGTAGGAAAACGTATTTTTGTGTTGATGGCGTCTTTTTGGTCTGCTGTGTTTGTGTGTGTGTGTTACTGTGGATGGAAAACATGGGAAAGAGACTGACTAAAATCCTCTAACTCTTATGACTGATCATTTCTCGGAAGTAAAGAAAAGGTCTGATAATCTGAGTGAAATTGTTTCTAAAAAAAAAAAAATGGCCATCCTTCAATGTAAGATGGCCACCAGAGGGAACTTAATCACTAAGTTTTGCTTTGCAGGTTAAGCATATTATCTTCCTGTTCTCCATCACAGCCGCCCAGATCAGCCCTGCATCCTTGTAGGGCAGGATGTAACTGATAACCGTCCCCCCCCCCCCGTGGGCCAAATCTTTTATTCCACCCAAACAGGGCCGACGCTCAGAGTCCCACCTCATAGGAAACAAAGCCCGGCCCTGGCAGCCGAGGCGCAGCGCAGCAACCCTTGCCCCATCCCCCTGCAAGCGGGGCGGAGCATGCGAGCCATGGTCTGCAGCCTGTGCGCGTGGCCTCGGAGCCCGCCATGCCCTGCCTGCCAAGGCTCTGGGGGCCTGTGCACGGGATCTGCCCGGCTCTTGGCAGAGGGGAAACTGAGAACAAAGAGAATTAATGAGCATGAGCAAATCAGTGGAAATACTTTCAAAGTGAGTATAAAAGCTTACAGATTCTAAATATTGCTGTGAAAAAATCTCTGCTAATAACTGTAGTTCTATCATTTCATTTTAAAAGTATACCCTAGAATCCTCAACCAAAATAAGTAATATAGGCAATATAAGCTATATATATAGCCAATATATAAGTAATATAAGTAACATATGTAATATAAACAATAATAAATTGCAAACGTTCAAGGCAAATTCAGTAAACAAAATAAAAAAGGTTTTCACCTCCTTTGTCCTCTCTAACCCCCTCTTGCCCCCATATATACTTGAAAAGTCATTTCAAGTTTCCACATGGCTTGGTGGGTCTCTTCTCAGAGGGGTGGCTGGGACGGGGGGGATGTTTGAAAATTCTTCTTTGTTGTCTTCTTATGATAAACTTCTCTCAAGTTGTATCTGAGCTGGGACTGTGTCAACCTTCTTTCCGGAGAAAGGTGAAAGGTTCATGTAAATGAATCCTGCTAGCTAACTAAAAAAAAAAATATATATATATATGCTAATAAACAGGTGCTTTTTGGGTGCCTTTTGTATAACTTTGGATTTCCCTCACAGTTCCACATTGGATCCTATCTAAGCCCTTCCACTGCATATAAACTTATTGCTTTGGTTAGAGCTCTAAGATTAGAAAATATATTAAAAACGTTGTTAATAAAAAGTATGTTTTTAGTAAAAAAGGATAAAAAATATAAATAATATAAAAAATATTATATAGTACATTTTTGTTCTATAATAGAAGGCTGGTTACAGAAAGCATAGAACAAAAATAGAAGGTTTAAGCATGTCAAAGAATGGTATGAGTTTATCGAACATGTTAGGTAAAAGTTAGTGGAAACATGTAAAAGAAACTCTGTAAACACTCGAGGCTAAAAAAGGGCTCCACATAGTTAGTCTGCGTTGGGGGTATACCAACCTATCAATTGCTAAGAGGTGTCTGTCACTTTAAATATGCTAAAAAGCTGGTTAAGTTATTGTGCTTTGTTTAATGGGACATGTGGTCTTTTAAAAAACTTAATTGGCGCATATTTCTCGATGTCATCTTATGTCTCCTCTTATTTATGTGGTGTTTTCTCCCAACCCACTGGCGCTGTTAAAATTTCTGCCCTTTGTTGTTAAGATTGTAAAAAAAATTGCTGCATATAAAAAGTGTTACTGGTTATCTTAAATTCTTTCTGGGGACCACTCCCCCTCCCTTCCTTAGCCTGTGTTCTCCATCGAGAATTCTGAAGGGGGAGGGGCATGGCCCAGCGCAGCGCTCTGTATGCCATCCACCCAGAAAATCCTTGGGTCTATATAAATGTAACTGGGGTCCAAATTAATTTCTTAATTAATACTGAGGCTAAGTTTTTAGCCCTTGTGCTCATGCTGAACTTCTTCCTCCTAAGACCTGCTCTCCAGTGGAATTAAAGGTGTTTCAAAATCTAAATGTTTCACCTAACAGTTACTAAAAGGTAAATACAAATTGTAACTCTAAAAGGTTATCTATAAATAAATAAAAAGAAAAGCAAAAAGTAAAAAAAATATAAAAAGGTTACTGGTATACAAATAAGGTTTTAGTAAAAAAGATAATAATAAAAAAGTATAAGCATGCCAAAAATGGTATAAAAAATATACATACAAAAAATTCTATAAACAATCTAGGCATAATAAATTCCTTTCTGGATACAAGTCTCCAAACATTTTCAGATTTCCCTTTAAATTTTATGTAGAATTTACTTATGTGCCTAGTTCAAATTATAGTCTAAAACAATCTGTCAGGCTACCATTATAGTCCAGAAATACAAAAGCTGTACTTATAATAAAGCTACACAAATTAAAGTTTATCATTTAAGTTATGCTAATAACTTCAGGCCTGGTAGTTTTTGTATGAAAAGGTAATCAGCCACTGCCTACAATTGTCAAAATGTAGCCCTGACTTTATTCCTTTTATTAAGCTAAAATCCAGTAATTTCATGCCCACATAATGGTCATGCAAAAATTCCAGCCAGTGCCTGCAAATAATGCCACTGCTGAAACAAATCTGGATGCCTCAAGTCAGACAGGGGGAGATTTTCAATCTCTGGCTAGGCAGGACTGTGCCCATTATCAGCTCTGAAGAAATTACAGAAGATGGACCTTCACCCCTCAGCACCCCAAATAATTATGGAATCAAAAAATCTCTAAAGAATAAAGAATTGAGGCAGGGTAACTAGCACAGGTTAGACATAAATAAATTTCCTATAGATAGGTTCTAAAAGGCATTCAAATGTTTTTACTGCAGGCCAAGTGGCAACCTGTCCCACCCCTTGGCAAATCCAGGGAAAACTCCACCAGATGTAAAACTAGGACAGTATAATTTCAATTTGCAGGTTAGCATAATAATCACTAGAAATCCTTTGGAAACATAAGTTAACTAAACACAGGTATTTGGTATTTCATCACTCAGGATCCAAACCCCTGAAATGGAATTTGTTAAACCTTTAAAATTGCTTAATGGTAGGCCTCTGAAGGAAAAGGGGGGGCCACAAACATAAATGCTCATAAGAAAATGTGTTGTCTATTTGAGATAAATTTTAATCACAGTTTATGAGCTTATTTCCCTAGACACTTCTTGAACCAGAAGAAACTCAAACATCCAAGGGAAATAAGTGCTGCTAAAAATTAAAAAAGGAAGGACCCAATCAACAAATGTAAGAAAAAAAAAAAAAAGAAGACCCTAAATGTGGTCCTGTTCCTATACTAGTCTAGAGAATTTAAATGCCTAACTTCTCTATGAAGTCTCAAAGGGGGGTAAACAAAAACCCCTGCTAGAGAAAAAGGCCCCAAAACGGGCCTTTAAATAAAAACAGGCATCTTGACTTTTGTAATTCCTTATGGGTGGCCACCCCCTCTTGTTAGGGGCATACAAGCAAACTTAAAAGAATTTGAAAGTCTTGCCCTAAAGCAACAAATGCAAGCCTTAAGTTCAGTCCTAAATGCCATCCATTGTCAAGACGAAATCCAATTAGCCCCCTCCCCACTGTCCTTGTTACAAAAGAGCGAAGTTTTTTTGTTTTGTTTTCTTTTCAAAATCGTTAAACTGTCATTTTGGCTAAATAAGTAACTTACAATAACTACTGTGATTTTGTGTTGTAACATGCTTTAAAAAAAAGGAAAAACTTTGTACTTAAACTCTTCAAGTTCTTGATGAAGTCTCTAGGATGAGATAAGCAGCAAGCTCTAGGGACCACACCTACCCCACCCCTTTCTAAATTGCCTGAAGGCCAGGTAAATTAATTTCACTAATAGCACGAACTTTATAAGTGGAAAATAACCTGGGCTTCACTCTCTAGCATATCAATTGTTGTAAAAACGTATGTCAGACCTATTATAAAAACAAAGAAAACTGTTTTCTCTTGCCAATGTTTACCTGTTTTAAATTCTCAATTTAAGCTATAACCTAACTACGTGTCTCTAATGTTTTCAATCTTTTCTTTCCTCAGACTTTGTGTCAAAGTGGCTGTATTTCCTTATTAAAGTACAACTATAAATAATTTACAAGGAAATATTTCAACTTATGTTAATGAATACATACAATTTACGCAACTTTCACTTTTCCAACATTTTTTGGAGGACAGTAACTCTTTTCATCATCGTTTGCTTAATAATTTTTGCCTATGCTCTCACTTGATGTTTTATTAAATCCAAATAGCATTTGCTTAAGGTCCTGCCCTTTCCTGTTCATGCCCAAAGTTTACTTCACCTATTCGGGTTCCTGACTGTAGGCATGTTCGGCCTCCCTGACAATGGTCCGGCATACACGTCTAAATTTTTCCAGCAGTTTTGCTCCCAGTTTAACATTTTCTACTCCACAAGATGGGAGATTCAAGTATAGTTCTCCCCACCAGATTTTAAATCATGCCTTGTTTGTTGTAAACCATTTAAATTTGGGTTCATAGGCAATTCAGCTATGGCTAGACATTGGAACCCGGATACAAGAATTAAACCTATGGTAATATGGAAAAATCTCCTTACAAGAAAATAGGAGAGCCTGCTTTATTTCGTGTTCAGGTACTGGGCTTCTTGCTTAATATCTACTTTTAAGTCTCTGAATACAGAAAGCCCTTATCAGGATGGTTGGTGGCTGGAGATGTTAATGCCTGGAGAAACCAACCCTAGACATGTGACTAGGGCTTCACCACCTGTTAGCGTACCTGCTTGCCCCTTCAATGATACGGAAAAGGACTGGTCACTCATCCAGCGAGATACTGGCTTACTGAAATGAAGAGACCGTCCTTATAACTCTAAGGTGGACTATCCTGTGCCCGGTAAAAGACTATATATTAATGACTGGGGTTTTTAATGGCTCTATGCTTGCCACAGCTAGGTGTCATTGCAATGAATGGGTGCCTCCAGTACTGTCCATCAAGTACGGCGTCCGGCAGATTATTCAGCCTCATCTATGGAGAGCTCTCACGGCCCTTCAACCAGTCAACCTGTCTAAATCTGTCGGACAAACTCAGTCATACCTTATTAGAGCATACTTGCAATCCCCTTATATATTTCTTGTTTGGAATGAATATCAAACTGTTAAAATTATTTATCGTGCTAATGTTTATAAAATATCTTGTACTGAATGCATTTTACTAATTGTTTTTTTTTTTTTTTTTTTTGAGTTGGAGTCTCACTCTGTCGCCCAGACTGGAGTGCAGTGGCCACTCCCGGCCACCACAGCCTCGACTTGCTGGGCTCCGGCGATCCTTTCGCCTCAGCCTTCCAAAGTCGCCGGAATTACAGGCGCGCGCTACCATGCCCGGCTGATTTTTTGATTTATTGTAGAGATGAGGTCTCGCTGCCCAGGCGGGTCTCGAACCTGCGGGCTCAGGCAATCCACTCACCTCAGCCTCCCAAAGGCGCGGGATTACAGGCTGAGCCACCGAGCCCGGCTTACTAATTGTTTAACCAATGCCTTTTATAAGAAATTTGTCCTTCTCAAGCAACTCCCCTATTTAATAATCCCCATATCTTTGTCATCCCGTAAATATGCTGAATATGGTTTACAGTCATTATATAAGATTAATGCTGTGTTAGAAAGACAGAATGATTTTCTTAGCTACTTTAATTTTAAGAATTACAGCATTAATAGCTGTTGCTACTTCAATAACAGTTTCAGCTGTAGCTCTATCTAAAAAAAGTTCATACAGCTACCTTTGCTGATCAGTTATCTAAGAACGTTTCTATTACATTAGCTACTCAGGAAATTATAGATCAAAAGTTAAAAAGTAAAGTTAATGCTTAAACAAAACAGTTTTAGCAATAGGACAAGAGCTTGTGACTTTAAAAATAAAATTGGCTCTCCGATGTCACTCTGAGTTTAAGTGGATTTGCCTCACTTCTTTGGAGGTGAATAAGTCTGTCCATATTGGGACAAGATTAAAAAATCATATCCTTGGAATTTAAAATCATTCGGACTTGAGTATAGACCTTACTAAATTACACCAAGAAATACAGGCTGGTCCTCAGAATTGGCCACTTTTATATTTAATAATTTCTCATCATTCATTGACCAAAAGTCATTGATGTCTATACTCATTAATGTGGGAATCTGCAGAGCAGTGATTCTTGTGTTGCCATGCCTGCTTCCAATTATTTTCAAGGTGCTGAAGAAAAAAAATTTTTTTCCTCAGCTCAACACCGAGTTCCATGGGTTCATGCTGAAAAATAGAAAAGGGGGAGATGTTAGGAGCCGGCCGTGGAGGTCCGCCTGAGTGTTAGGGATCCAGGCGGGCTGCGGACCTTGAGACCACCAGGCTGGTTCAGAAGCTGAAGGCCCATTCCCTCCTCCTTTCTTTGTTGTTTAGTGTTACCCACTGGCAGGGACTTTTATGATCTAAGCATGAAGTTCTGAGAATATGACAGGCATGGCTGACTCTAGACATCCACTGTTCCCACTTCTCACAGACTGCGGTTTCGGCTTTAAACTTAACACAGTTCAAACTCAGATCACATTTGGGAGCCTTATACGTGATGCAAGCTTCTTCATAAGATTTAAAAATATATTTGTAGAGTTAGTATATACATTTAGAGGGCTGTTTCCAGCTTTAGATGGTATAGATGATTATCTAGGGTTACCAGAAATGGCCCAGCACGAACTTTGGGCTGGGCCACATTCCTAAGGGCCCAGCGTCCACTTTGGGCTGGGCTGCATTCTTTAAAACTGGTTCTTTAGTTACAATTAGTGTAAGTTTTTTCTACTTATCATAGAAACTGAATTTATTTTATTCATAAAAAGTATTGTAGAATAGGTCATGCTACGTGAAGGAATTATGTTAGTTCAAACATGATCAAACATGATATTTTAAGGTTTAATAAGAATACACTTAACTTTAAGAATTTCATTGTCTCTATTTTCTACTATTATAGTTTTGAAGAAGAAGAGCAACTTAATTGGTTTGAAGCATGTTTTAACCGCTCCCCCTGGTTTACTACATTAATTTCCACCGTAGTTGTCCCTTTAGTTGTTTTAATTCTCCTACTTATTTTCGGGCCTTGCGTCATCAACAAGCTTATAGCCTTTGTTAAAAATCGAGTCTGCACCGTTCAACTCATGGCACTCAAGCAGCAGTACCAACCACTTGGTACCCACCCGTGTTGTCTCAGCTCTCCTACCCATTTTCAGAATGGCCTTAAAAAAAAACCTATGTAGACCTATGATTGGGTCTTATCTTTAGGTACCTTCGAGGAGGGGGCAATGAGAGACCCAAGAGATTAAAAAAAAACTCAAAAAAGAACTATTACTATATGAATTCTCCAACTGCTGCTAGTGTGTGAATGTTAAGCAATAAGCCCCTTCCGGACATTCCTTTGCTTAAATTGTGGTAGCCTCTGGCGTCTCTCTCCTGGTAAGCTCGGTGTTGTTTCAAACCTGCCTGTTCACTAAACCTAGCTTATCTGGCATTCCATTCCACCCGTTTGGCAGTTACTTGTCCATCACAAGTAACTAAGCCTGAGCCTGCGCAAATTGAACTTAAATCAACCAATCAAAGTCTTTGTAACTGCGTCATATAGCTTGTATCCAATCCTGTGTGCACAAGTTTGTAAAGCCACCCCACCCCTTCAGAATTATGTATAAAAGGTGCGTGTTAGCCTGGGTCGGGGCTCTCTCTTGTCCCTGAAGCTGCTGCATCGGCTTCAAACGTGAGTGAGCCCAGACTCGAGCCTGAATAAAGACCCTCGTGTGTTTGCATCGGAGCTGGCTCTTTGGTGGTTTCTTGGATTTTGAATTTTGGGTTTAACAAAACATAATACTATTACATACCCACTTGCATGACTCAAATAAAAAAAAAAAAAAAAAAAAAAACAACCAAGAGCTGGCAAAAATGTGGAGCAACTGGAACCTTATAATTTGCTAGTAGAAAAATGCTTGTCAGTATTTACTAAAGGTGAACATAGGCTGGGCTCAGTGGCTCAGCCTGTAATGCCAGCACTTTGAGGGGCCAAGGCGAGTGGATAGCCTGAGCCCGTGAGTTTGAGACCAGCCCGGGCAATGTGGCCAGACCTTGTCTCTATGATAAATCAAAAAATTAGCTGGGCATGGTAGCACGCACCTGTAGTTCCGGCTACTTCAAAGGCTGAGGCGGAAGGATCGTCGGAACCCAGCAGGTCAACACTGAGGTGGCCATGAATGTGCTACTATACTCCAGTCTGGGCAACACGGTGAGACTCCAACTCAAAAAAAAGTCAGGATAGTATAAATAAAAAACAAAATTTTAAGCCCCCCCTCCCGCTAACTAAACAGACCCCTCTGGGTCAAGGGAAACCTGAAAAACAAAATTCTAGGCCACGACAGAAAAGGAGGTTGGACTTGCCTCATTATACCCTCTCCCATGTGGAGTTTTAAGCACAACTGACTAGCGTGAACATTAAAATTGAGATAAGATTAACACGACAACAGGCTCTGTGGCAATAAAATACCAAATAACCTGACTCTGGTATGGCATCACATGATAGATAGCAGGACCTAAAGAAAATAAAAATATTTACCCCCAAATTTGTATCTTTGACATATTTTAAAGTGACCTGCAAAGCTGGCTCTTGGGGGAAATTTGCATCTGTAGAGATTCCCCTTCCCAAGGAAAAGTCCGAGACCTTTTAAGACATTTACCACCCATGCTCCCTCTGAAGCCTGATATTTGGAGGCTTCATCTACATAACAAGAACCTTGGTTCTACACATCCCCCATCTTAACTCAAGCCTAACTTTTACCGACTTCAAATTATGTAGGCAGAGCTTAAACTTTTCAGCAACAAAGGGACTGACCTCATAAAGAGCCATGGCGATGGAAGCATGCCCACCAGCCTAAATAAGCCCCTGGCTGGCCTGAGGTTTTGGTCGTTCTTGCCCAGGGAGCTACCTGTGGTGACCTGAGAAGTTAGACCGTGTCGAGCCCGCTGTCTCCTTGTTGTTATCCTACTCTGTTTGCTTTCCCCTTTTCCCCATTTTCCTTCTTTTCCTCTCACTTGTTCTTTTCTCTATTTCCTTTTGATTTGTCTGTTTTTATCCTTCATCTCTCCTCTTTCTTTGCTTATTCTTTCATTCTCTCTCCCTTCTTTTCCTTTTCCCATTTTGTTTTCATCTCCTTTGTGTCCTTCCTTGTGTGTCTTCTGTTCCCCTTGTTTTCTATTTACATTTAGCTAGCATTGTTAGTATCGTTTGCACTTAGTCTTTTTTCTTAGCTTTCTTAGTCTTAGAAGATTTTGCGTGTTTTTTCAGTAGTGTTAGCCAACCATTATTATTACTGTTGTTCACATTCCTAGTTATTATTGGTGTTGTTCATATTCTTACCTTTTTGAATACAGTTGCTGTAGTGAGTATCGTTGCAGTTAGCAGGTAGAGCAGTTAGACCACAAAGTAGCGGGGTATGCAGCGGCACGGCGTGCAGCCACGCGTGCAGCTGGGCAAGCGGCCAGACGAGCAGCCGGACGTGGACTCTACTACTATCAATGAGGACACACTAACATATTATTGGGTCCTCACAGTCATGGGCTGCGGTTCCTATGGCGAAGTCAAGCTTCTCCAGCACGCAAAGACCGGGACGCCGGTCGCACTGAAAGTCGTGCCAAAGCAGCAGTCGGCCTCCAGCGACAGAGAAGTTCAGGCCATGAAAGTGCTACGACACCCCAATATTCTGAAACTCTTCCAAGTCATCGAGGGTGCACACAGCACAGACCTCTTAACAGAACTCGCTCCTGGAGGTGACCTGGACCAACACCTCCTCCGCAAAGGCCGCATGGGGGAAGACGAGGCCCGCCAGCTCTTTGTTCAGATGTGCTCGGCCATCTGTTACTGCCACCACCGGAAAATAGCGCACAGAGACCTCAGGCCTGCGAACATACTCCTCGACCAACACCAGCGCGTCAAAGTCACCAGCTTTGGCCTCAGCACCCAGTTCGAGGACGGGCAGATGCTGACCCTCAGGTGTGGGGCTCCGGGTACATGGCTCCAGAGGTCCTCCTGGGGCGTGAGTACAGCGGCCCGGCCGTGGACACGTGGAGCCTCGGAGCCACCCTCCACTGCCTGGTGGCCGGGAACCCACCATTTGACAAAGATTCACCAGACCTCCAAAAACACAGCACGACGGCCACGTTCAGAATACCCTTTTATTTCTCTTCTCCGCTGGAAGTCCTTATCAAAAAACTAATGCCGCTTGATCCTAGGAAGAGGCTCGCCCTGGAGAACATCATGAGACGGGATCCCTGGGTTGGCCCCGGACTGCAGGAAGCAATGGAGCCTGAAAAGCCACTACGCCTGAGTCGCCTGGATCCGCAAATTGTGCAGATCATGGGAACCATGGGGTTCCAGCAAGAAGGAATTCAATGCTCCCTGTCCCAGAAAAACTACGATGACACCATGGCTACCTACCTGCTGCTACGTCACAGGAAGGGCCAGGGCCATGACACCACCACCACAGAACCACCTCTGACGTGCAGAAACCCCGACAGACCTCTGACGACCAGAGGAAGCACGGTTGCCGGTCCCCTACTAGAGCTGCAGGCAGCGAATCCCAGCACAACCCAACGTGGCTCTGCGGCCTGGCCTCCTGGCAGCCGTGGGGAAGACCTGGAAAAAGATGCCTGTCATCACAAAACCCCCAACGATGCCAACTCTGGACAGCCAGAGGGTGGGACTTCAGCCTCTGCCAGTGAAGACAGTCAGGGCTGGCGGAGGGCCGTGAGGCGTTTTGTCAACCTTTTCAGATGTGGCTGCCTGCCGGACCTGAAGACCCGCCGACAGAGCAACCAGAGGGCTCCGGTCGATCCCCGAGACAGGTGAGGCTGAGCCACAGACCAGGTGTGTGGGGCGGTCAAGCCGGGCAGGCTTCCTGCGCAGCATGTTGTTTGTTATGTTTTTGCTCATACCACTTCTAAGTGACAAATCCTAACTGTACGCATTTGTGGGGTACCATGGGGTATTGAGAAATATCTATACACGGTGGCATGGTGACATCAAGCTACTCAGCATAGCTCAGGAAAAAAAAAACTGCAGATGTCACTCGGGTTGATGTCAACAGGGGTGACCTCACAGAAGGACACAGGAGACGGACGGTGACCAGAGGCTCAGGGGGCCACCCCGGGAGGGAAAGGGGGTTTGCCGGTCAAAGGGCTCCCAGTTTCAGGTGGACAGGAGGAAGTAGTTCTGGCATCAGGCGCAGGGTGACTGTCACCCAGGAGACTCCAGGGGGGACTGCAGAGGACCTGAGAACCCACTCTGATGTCTCCTGCATTCAGGATGAAGAGCAAGCCCTGAGCTCCTGCCATCGAGAAGACACCGTACGGGGCCTCGGCCAGAGGCGATGCACACAGCTGCAGGCAGAGCTGTGCAAGAAGCCCAGGCAGCTGTCTGCCCGGCACACCCTGCCCCGAGGGCTCGCCAGGCTACGGGCAGATGGTGCAACCGCCACAGGGGCCTGGCAGGGATTCTGCCGGATATGGCGTCCGTCTCCCAACCTCCAGCCCTGTGACCTTGAGAGACAGCCTGTCAGCCCTCAGGAGCAAGCTGAAAGGACGACATGGAGGCTTGGGGGCCCCTACCCCTGGGGTGACATCAGAAAAGGTGGCCACTGCCTAGGCCATTCCTCCCCCCCACTCATCTTTGCCCCCTTATGTGGGGGAGGGGACAGAGGTCTCAATAAATTGTTTTTACTTCAAATCTCAGAGTATACTTTGAGCTCCAGGAAAAGGGATCATACCTATGTTGCTGGTCTGCATGCTTCCAGCACAGAACCGGGGCTGTTCACATCTCACGAGGGCACCATGTGAGGGCTGCGGTCCAGGGAGTTCATCAGAAAAGCCCCTTCCGCAAGTGTCCAGGGAACCCCTGACAGCCACACATGACAAATGGTTCCACTCGACAAGGTCCCAGGTGTATGCACGGCAGAAGTGCACACGTCCTGTATGGCAACATTTTCAGAAGGACCCTGGGGAGCTTGAAGCTTGTCTGCCTGTGTCAGTCACGCCGAGAGGTCCCCAGTGGGACAGGAACGTCCTCGACCCAGGCTGTGACGGGAGGGAGAGGAGCGGTGTGGGTGTGGTCCCCAGAGAAGCCCAGGGGTCACATGACTCTGCTGCCAGGGTCCTGGCTGCAGGAAGGAGTCAGGCCTTCTCCCCCGGTGCTGTTTCCACCTCTGGATGGCAGAGGCAGGGAGCGGTCTCACTCAGCTCAGACGCCTGGCCCAGGTGCGCCCGGTGACCCAGGGATCGGACCCAGACCCCGCTGGGAAGGCCTTGCTGCTCGGCTGGGAAGACGACACAGGGGCCTGCCTCGCCACACCCCAGAGTCACCTGTTCCCAGGGGCAAAGGAAGGACAAGAACAGCACCGTGCCCGCCCGCCACTGATCCTCATCCTGGGGCCGCGGGGGCAGATTCTGAAGGACGTGGGTCTGGAGGGCTCCCCGCCTGGGTGTGCTTCCCGGGAAAAGGCCAGGAGGCGTTCCAGGCAGAGGGAAGCCAGAGTGGCAGAAGCACACGGGACAGAGCTGCAAGGAGGATGACGCTGGGTGGGACCAGCCCCTGCTGCCAGGATGGCCCCCATGGGGCACAAGCTCTGGGTCTCCAGTCTCACCCACCCCCTGCTCAGCTCCCCCGGCGGAACATTCTGCTCCTGAGGCCGCCTCTCCTCCTCTGGGAGCATCACGGCTGGGACAGCTGGGCCAGGGGCCGCCTCTTATGCCTTTCGTTCGTCCAGACTCAAGCTCGGGGAGAGGAATAGCCTCTTCTGAGGCAACTGAGGCAACAGAGGGGTGGAACCTGGAGGCCCACCAACCCGGGCGTCTCCAGACTGAGGTCAGAAGGAAGAGAGGGCAGAATGTCGGCTTCACCGACATTCACTGTCAGAGACGACAGACCTCCAGCACAGCCGTCAAGTGTCTTCTCAGAGACTCAGATGGTCCCGAAGACACCAAATAAAGACGTTTTCGCTTGCTCCTGAATGGTCATGATGCGGCTTGCCAACACAATGTGGGCAGCATGGGCTGGGAGATGGGGTGCCCGTCCCCTCCAGAACCCTTCGGCCCTCAGGAACACTCACGGGCTGCTTCTGCACTCCTGTGCGCCTGGGAGCCCCGGTTCTGCCGGC
This sequence comes from Cephalopachus bancanus, assembly GCA_027257055.1. Classification (NCBI taxonomy): domain Eukaryota; kingdom Metazoa; phylum Chordata; class Mammalia; order Primates; family Tarsiidae; genus Cephalopachus; species Cephalopachus bancanus. The sequence goes on from JAPVLO010000200.1 coordinate 2,834,164, forward strand.
CCTGGCTGTGTGCTCTCAGGCCAGTCCCTTCACCTCTCTATGCAACCTCTTCCTCACCTGCAGAAGGGTGGCAGTGACAGAGACAACAGTGTCCAGAATACACCGTTTTTTCCAACACGCACGAGTGCTTCCTAGTACTCTTTCCCCCTAGGCAAACATCTAGGCAATTAGTGCCTCTGATCAGATCCTCCTGGTGGCCTCTTAAATGATACTCACGGAGACGTAAAGGTAAGAGTGATGCACATTGACCGTGCATCACTGCAAGAGAGACAGCGCTCAGAGATAACAATCCCTGAGTGCTGCCTGCATGTCACAACTCACTTCACAATCCTGGGCACCAGACACTACTGTTTTTCCCAGTTGTGGCCACCAAGGTGCAGAGAGGTCAAGTCATCTGCCTAAGGGAACACAGCTGCTTGAGAGCAGAGCTGGGACGTGCACCCAGACGGTCTGCTTTCAGAGTCTGTGCTCTTCACCACTGTGTTGTCCTGCTCCCCAGAAGAGAAAGAAAAACCCCCACAGTCCCCATCTCACAAATGCTGCCCACATTTCACAGTGCTCTGTCACCATTTATCTGCCATGCACATATTCACGGAAATAAACGCACACATGTGTGTGCAAATACACGGGTAAGTGAGCGACGTGTGCACAGCTCCTGTTGCTGAGCGGCAGAGGACCCCACGCCTTAGTGGCCGGAACAGAGACCGCTTGCTGCTTGCTCCTGGGGCTGCAGTTCCAGCAGCATACGGGCATTTGGGTCCCTTCCAGACGGGGGCTCTGATCCACAGTGCTGCTGGGTGTGGACCTTCATTTGGGGGATATACCAGCATTTGCTGGACATATTCCTAGGAGGGGGGCTGCAGGGCCACAGGTCACACACACCTTCAGCTACGATCATGATTGCCAAATTCTTCCCAACGTGGCTGTGTGAACTGACACTGCTCCTAACAGTTGCCTCACACCCCTGCCAAGACTTGCTATTTTCCACCTTTAAAAAAGCCATTCTGTTAGGTGTGTAGCATTTCTCCTTCCCTAGCATTTCTTAGGACAACTGTCAAACACACAGAGAAGGTGAAACAACTGTCCTTTGACTAGCCACTTACCCATCACCAAACCCCTACAATGGACACTTGGCTGTATTCCTCTTGTTGCCTGTCCACCCCTCTACCCACCCACCAACGGATCTTACTTTTTTAACACATCTGAAAGTTAGACATCAGCATACTGCACTCTAAATGTTTGCCCATAGGTTTGTGTTGATGGCGGTTTTTTCCCCCTCAGGTCACATCTACACCCAGCAGCACGCACACCTCTTAAGAGGACCCCTCTGGGGCTCTGACAAGCCCATACACCTGTGAAACCCACACCCCAGCCAAGACTCAGAGCCTTCTCCGCCTTCCCACCTTCTCCTCCTATGTCCACGCTGATCCCTTGTGGGTCTCAGATGAGCTACAGCTTCCTCTAAGCAATCTTCCCAGATACCTCAAACTGGCTTAGGTCCCATCTACTGGGCAGCTCTTCCAGGCACCACGCTGAGACCTTTCTGTTGGGCAGCACCCAGGAGTGGGATGGTGCTCACAGCACCCGTGCTTACTCACCCACAGGACACACTACCATGGGCGCTGAACGGCCGGGGGAACTAGGACTTGCAATCCTAGGTGCACCAAGAAGAGAGAGACCACGTCTGTCTCCCTCTCTCTAGTGCTCTCTCTTGCTCTCATTTACCAGGGAACCCCCAGAGAATGGCCCTTAGTAGATGCTCAGTGAACAGGCCCTTGGAAAACCAGTCACTGGAGAGGCTGAGCAGAGAAAGGGCCAGGACAGAGAAAGAGGAGAGGTGTCCACATTCCCGACTGGGAGGCAGCCAAGGGCAAGTGGGCTGGGCGCTCTGTGGAGAGCTTTACGGTAGTGCCAGCAGCAGAGGGGCTTTCGAGAAGGCACCAACTGTGAGGCCCCGGCAGAGGTGGGGTCCAGGGGGAGGACGGTGGAGCCTGAGGGTACTGCAGGGGAGGGCGGGCCGGGGCCGGGCCACCCAGGTGCCTGACATGGCTCCTTTTTTGGAGCCATGAGTGGAGTCCAGTCACATGTGACATGAACTTAGCAGAGAAGGAGAGCTGACCTAATATGGGGACCTATCCTGCTCCCTGAGGCGAGCATGCTGCAGGGAGGGCATCACGGCCACGGTTCCCCCCACTGACCCGGCCTGCCCTCGGCTTCCATGGGTTTCCATGGGGTGAGCATCTCTCTCTTTGCCCTCACGCCTGTCTAAGGTGCTCAGACATGTCTTTTTCATACACCCTGGACCCTACACGCACCTACATGCTGCCACATACACTCCATACCAGCAGAGATGTAAGGTACTTTCCGAGGGAAACTCGGACACTACAGAATTTCCATCCCGACTGCTGGTTCGGAACTCAAACTCCTTGGGAAATGCCCCTGCAGAGTGCAGGGGGATACTCATGTGTCACCGTCTCGATAATAATGAGCTGTGATCCAGCTTCACAGATGGAGAACCCAAGGCTCAGAGCGGTTGGCAGCACACCTGACATCACACAGCCCATAAGAAGTGGATGAAGCGGCTCAGACCAGCGCTGTGGAATTAAAACCCTGCCGTTCCCCGGGACGTACCCCAAGCTGGGCTGCACTCTGCAGCCCTCCCTCCAGGATGGAAGTAGGCGGAAGTGCACGGGTGCAGTTCATCTCCTGCTGCCGGCAGGCCTCTCCCCTTGTAGTGCAATCCTCCATCCTACATGGTGACCTTGTGGAGAACACCGTAGATCTCTTTCCTAAGCTCGGTTTCCCCTGGATGTGGTTTGCACGCTGCTTTTTCACGGACGCCGGCCTCCTTCTGTGCAGCTTCAAACTGTAACCGCTCTGCACGCCATCCCAGCTACAGCAGCTTGTAAAATCATCTGGTACCACAGGCGGTCCTACAAACACCTCTGCCAATCGAGCGTCCTAAACCCTGCCAGCATTACATCACTCTTCTGCTCAAAGACCTTCAGTGGCTCCCCACTGCCTATACTGTAGATCTAAGCCCTCCAAAGCCCTCCAGATTCTGGCTTTCCAGACCAGCCCACTTCCCGTCCTGCTGCAGGAACCCCTGCCCACCCAAAGCTATCCCTGTTCCTTCCAATGCCCTGCTGGAGTCTTACTCAATAGTTGCTTATCCAATAGCTCACCAATCCCTTGGCTTTCTTCTTATGCCTGTGAGAGAAGAAACCCTACCCGCCTGGGCCAACTCTCCTGGCCTTGTCTCACAAATGACTCAACTACAGATCGCTGTCAGGCACACCTGGATCTTTAGCCCAGGCCATGTGTGACCTGGGGCAGTGACACAGCCTCTGCTTTTTCATCCGACATGGGGCCAACGTCAGTTCCTTCTCCTATGGTGTTTCAAGTCGTCAGTGAGGTCGGGTGTACGAAGTGCTTACCCTGCACCTGGCAGGGTGGACACTCATAAATTCACTACCGCTGCCAGGGTCACCACCAGTATCATCACTAAACTCCACAGGGGATGCCGAAGTGACATGTGTACTCAGGAGGGTGGGCCTTACGGGTCACGGGTGCCACGCCTATGTTACCAGCCAAAACCCCTATCAACTGTGCATTCTGAGCACGGACTGCATTCCGGGCACTGAAACAGGCCCTTTGACATGCAATTCTATTTAGACGACACTCAGCTTAAAGATGTGGAAAGAGACTCAGAGAGTCCAGGCATCTGCCAAGGTGGACAAGACCCAGACCAGACCGGAGGTGACGGTGGACACGCAGACAAACGCCACTCCTGATGCTGGGGCCCCTCTGCTGCCTCAACCCCTCCGCCTGGGAATCGGGGTGGTCCATGTCCACCTGTCTGGGCCTGCTCAGCAGGGTTGCTTTACCTAGGAGTAGCTGGAACTTGCCCTGGTTCTCTGCCTCCACCATCAGTTCAAGCGGCAGCAGTCACCCATGACGACCTTCTCCCTGGCCCCACTGGGCATGAGACCATTGATCCTCAGAGGCAAGAGCCAGACTTTTAAGGGTGAAAATGATAGACCATCGCATTCCTAAGTGGACCCTGAACAATTTACCTTAATACTATAATAAAGGGGCCGGGCACAGTGGTTCAAGCCTGTAACCCTGCACTTTGGGAGGCCGAGGTGAGTGGTTGCCTGAGCCTGTGGGTTCGAGACCCGCCTGGGCAACTTGGTGAGACCTCATCTCTACAATAAATCAAAAAATTAGCCGGGCGTGGTAGCGCGTGCCTGCAGTTGCGGCTCCTTGGAAGGCTGAGGTGGAAGGATCGCTGGAGCCCAGCAGGTCATCGCTGGGGTGGCCGTGCGTGTGCCACTGCACTCCAGCCTGGGTGATGAAGACCCCAACTCAAAAAATAATAATAAGAAGAAGACAGGGATTGACAGTAGCAGGACGCCACGGAGGTAGAGGGTGAGTGGGAGACAACATCAATAAGGGTACCTGATCACAAACTAGGCACCGTGGGGATCAACAGGAGGCCCAAACTTCACCTGTACAATGTCCACTTGTATACCTAATCCTGAATTGTGTCCCATAACTTTAAAATAAAATATAAAAAAGAAACCAACACACTATGTAACACCTCTACATTTGTGATTTCCAACACTCTGTCCAATAACTGCAGAATACAGTCTTTCATCTCCACGTAAGACATTCTCCAAAACTGACCACATGCTTGGCCATGCAGCAAGTCTCAGTACATTTTAATAAAATCAAAATCAAACCAAGCATCTTCTTGGATTACAGTAGAATGAACTGAGAAATCAATACCATGGGAAACCCCCAAAAAACACACAAGCTAGTGGAAACTAAACAACTTGCTGTTGAATGACTTTGAATAAACAACACAATTAAGGCAGAAATCAGAAAAATGTGTGAATCAAATGAAAACAGAAACAGAACATAGTAAAAACTCTGGGGTACAATAAAAGCAATGCTAAGAGGAAAGGTTATACCATGAAATGCCTATATCAAAAAGATACAAAGATCTTACATCAACAATTTAAGGGACTATCACACCTCAAGGACTAGAGAAAAACAATCCAAACCCAAAGCTAACAGGAAAAAGAAATAAATATCAGAGCAGGATAAAATGAGCTTAACACCAAAAAAAGATACAAAGGGTTGGCAAATCCAAAAGTCAGTTGGGTAAGAGGATAAACAAAATTGACAGACCACTACCTACATTAACCAAGAAAAAACAAGTACATTCAAATAATTACAATCAATGATCAGAGTGAGATGACAACTGAGACCACGGAAATACCGAAACAACAACAATCATCAGAGACTACTGTGAATACCTGTATGCATACAAACTAAAAAACTTAGAGGAAATGAGTAAGTTCTTAGAAACACACAGCCTCTTAGATTGACCCAGGAAGAAAGAGAAATCCTGAACAGACCAATACTCAGTCATAAAATTGAATCAGGAATAAAAATCTTCCAACAACCAAACGTTCAGGACTAGAATTCTTGGCTGAAATTTTACCACATGCACAAATAAGAGCTGGTCCCAATCTTATTAAGCCTATTTCCAAACAAACAAAAAAAAACAAAAAAAAAAAAAAATCAAGGAGAACAGATTCCTCCCTAACTCATTCAACAAAATGCATATCAATCTGATACCAAAATCAGGCAAGGACACAACAAAAAAGGAAACCACAGGCCAACATCCCTGGTGAACACAGAGGTAAAAATCCTCAACAAAATACCGGCAAACTTAATCCAACAGCAAACCAAAACCAGAATCCATCACAAACAAGTGGGTTTTATTCCAGGGATGTAAGGATGATTCAATATGCACAAATCAATAAACGGGTTTCCCCACATAAACACAACAGAAAATAAAACGATATCATCAGTTCTCTGAATATATACAGAATAGGTATGAGATACCATCCAATATCCCTTCATGAACAAAACCCCAAACTAGGAATTGAAGCAGCATACATCAAAATAATGGAGACCCACATATGACAAACCTACAACCAACATCACACTTGAAAGGGAAAAGTTTAAAACATTCCCCTAAGAACTGGATCAAGACAAGCATGTCCATTCTCATCATTCCTATTTGACACAGTACTGCAAGTCCTCGCCAGAGCAATTGGCTAAGAGACAGAAATAAAAAGCATCCAAATGGAAAAAGAGGAAGTCAAACTGTCTCTGTTCACTGATGACATGGCTGTATACCTAGAAAACCCTCAACGCTCCACTATCAGACTCCTAGACTTGACAAACGACTTCAATAAAGTTTCAGGATACAAACTCAATGTACAAAAATCAGAAGCATTTCTATACACCAATAACGTTCAAGTTGAGAACCACATCAGGAACACAGTGCCACTTATAATAGAAACACAACACACACACACACACACACACACACACACACACACACAGAGATCCCTGAGAATACATCTAACCATGGAAGTGAGAGATCTCTACAATAACTACAAAACACTGCTAAAGGAATTAGAAGTGACACAAAAAATGGAAAAATATTCTATCCTCATGGACTGGAAGAATCGATATTATTACAATATCCATAATGCCCAAAGCAGTCTAGAGATTCAACACAATTACCAATGCCATCCTTCACAGATTTAGAAAAAAACAATCTTGAAGTTCACATGGAACCAAAAAAGAGCCCCAAAACTCAAAGCAAACCTAAGCAAAAAGAAGAAAATGTTATTTCTTTCTCTTATCCACTTGATCTTTCAGTTATTGGCATCACAAAATTATATCTGCACAAACTGTGTCCATATTAACTAAAATGAGTTTGATATATTCGTCTCTTCCATCATGTCCAAAACAAAAATGGTACAAAGTTTTCTCATTGTCCATGATTTACCTGAAACGGAGATCTTTCTCCTCATAAGGTTTTGGGTTCCTGCCTGGTCTTTCTTTTAAATGGAAGGGGCTCCCCTCATTGCAGGGCGGGACGGGTGGTACTCAGCTTTTGGTTACCTGGGGATGTCTTGAAATCTCCCTCATTTCTGAAGGACAGTTTGGCTAAATACAGGATTCCTTGGCTGATGGGTTTCTGTTCTCCCAACACTTTGGATACTTGGATGCACTGCTTTTGCCCCCCAAAGTTTTTGATGCTACATCTGAGGATCTTATGGAGAAATTATGAAGAGGGCTATCCTCCTGGCAGCCCAATAATATATCTTAATGTGTCTTACACAGCACAACGTGTTCTTATGTGATCATGATGGCAGTTAAGTGGCACCATCATTTTGAGACCAATCATTCAGAGTTTAAAGAAAAAGGGGTAATTGGAGGCTACACATTAAGGGTCTTGAAAAGACGAAAAGGTATTCAAGGTATTTCAGATATTCCAATTATCAGTGAAACAATATGGAAGCATACTACAGGTTTTAATTTATTTTTATTTTATTTTTTCTGAGTTGACTCGCTCACTGTTTCCTAGGCTGGAGTGCAGTGGCGTGATCACAGCTCACCACAGCCTCGACCTCCTAGGCTCAGACAATCCTTCCGCCTCAGCCGGCCAAACAGCAAGGCCTACAGCTGCATGACACTGTGCCCTGCTACTTTTTAAATTTACTGTAGAGATGAGTTCTCGCTATGCTGCCCAGGCTGTTCTTGAAATCCTGGGCTCAAGTGATCCTCCCACATAGGCCTCCCAAAATGCTGGGATTACAGGCATGAGCCCATCCAGATTTTAATTCTTAAGGAAGTAAACATCAGTCTCTAGAACTCACCTCGACAAAAAAAAAAAAACAGGACCAAAAAAAAACCCCTTTTGTCAAAAGGAGAAAAAGGTTATTACAAACAACAAAAAAAAAAAAAAAAAAAGGGGGGGGAGGGGAGTATTCTAGCCATGGTCAGTTGCTCTGACCTCATAGAGCCATGGTGATGGAAGGCCCACCAGCCTATATAAGCCCCTGGCTGGCCTGAGGTTTTTGGTCGTTCTTGCCCAGGGAGCTACTTGTGGTGACCTGAGGAGTTAGACCGTGTCGAGCCCGCTGTCTCCTTGCTGTTATCCTACTCTGTTTGCTTTCCCCTTTTTCCCATTTTCCTTCTTTTCTTCTCACTTGTTCTTTTCTCTATTTCCTTTTGATTTGTCTGTTTTTATCCTTTATCTCTCCTCTTTCTTTGCTTATTCTTTCATTCTCTCTCCCTTCTTTTCCTTTTCCCATTTTGTTTTCATCTCCTTTGTGTCCTTCCTTGCGTGTCTTCTGTTCCCCTTCCGTATTAATATTACTGTTGTGCACATTCCTAGTTGTTATTGGTGTTGTTCGTATTCTTACCTTTTCGAGTACGGTTGCTGTAGTGAATATCGTTGCAGTTAGCGGTTAGAGCAGTTAGACCACAAAGTAGCGGGTCATGCAGCGGCAGGGCGTGCAGCCGGGCAAACAGCCGGACGAGTGGCAGGACGTGGACTCTACCACGATCAATGAGGACACACTAACGTGTTATCGGGTCCTCAGGGTCATGGGCTGCGGTTCCTATGGCGAAGTCAAGCTTCTCCAGCACGCAAAGACCGGGACCCCGGTCGCACTGAAAGTCGTGCCAAAGCAGCAGTCGGCCTCCAGCGACAGAGAAGGCCATGAAAGTGCTAAGACACCCCAATATTCTGAAACTCTTCCAAGTCATCGAGGGTGCACACAGCACACACCTCTTACTGGAACTCGCTCCCGGAGGTGACCTGGACCAACACCTCCTCCGGAAAGGCCGCATGAGGGAAGACGAGCCCCGCCAGCTCTTTGTTCAGATGTGCTCGGCCATCTGTTACTGCCACCACCGGAAAATAGCGCACAGAGACCTCAGGCCTGCGAACATACTCCTCGACCAACACCAGCGCGTCAAAGTCGCCGGCTTCGGCCTCAGCACCCAGTTCGAGGACGGGCAGATGCTGACCCTCAGGTGTGGGGCTCCCGGGTACATGGCTCCAGAGGTCCTCCTGGGGCGTGAGTACAGCGGCCCGGCCGTGGACACGTGGAGCCTCGGAGCCACCCTCCACTGCCTGGTGGCCGGGAACCCGCCGTTCGACAAAGACTCACCAGACCTCCGAAAACACAGCACGACGGCCACGTTCAGAATACCCTTTTATTTCTCTTCTCCGCTGGAAGTCCTTATCAAAAAACTAATGCCGCTTGATCCTAGGAAGAGGCTCGCCCTGGAGAACATTGTGAGACGGGATCCCTGGGTCGGCCCCGGACTGCAGGAAGCAATGGAGCCTGAAAAGCCACTACGCCCGAGTCGCCTGGACCCGCAAATTGTGCAGATCATGGGAACCATGGGGTTCCAGCAAGAAGGAATTCAACGCTCCCTGTCCCAGAAAACCTACGATGACACCATGGCTACCTACCTGCTGCTACATTACAGGAAAGGCCAGGGCCAGGACACCACCGCCACAGAACCACCTCTGACGTGCAGAAACCCCGCCAGACCTCCGACGACCAGAGGAAGCACGGCTGCCGGTCCCCTACTAGAGCTGCAGGCAGCGAATCCCAGCACAACCCAACGTGGCTCTGTGGCCTGGCCCCCCGGCAGCCATGGGGAAGACCCAGAAAATGATGCCTGTCGTCGAAAAAACCCCCGACGACGCCAACTCTGGGCAGCCAGAGGGTGAGACTTCGGCCTCTGCCAGTGAAGACAGCCAGGGCTGGCGGAGGGCCGTGAGGCGTTTTGTCAACCTTTTCAGATGTGGCTGCCTGCCGGACCTGAAGACCCGCCGACAGAGCAACCAGAGGGCTCCGGTCGATCCCCGAGACAGGTGAGGCTGAGCCACAGACCAGGTGTGTGGGGCGGACAAGCCGGGCAGGCTTCCTGCGCAGCATGTTGTTTGTTATGTTTTTGCTCATACCCCTTCTAAGTGACAAATCCTAACTGTACGCATTTGTGGGGTACCATGGGGTATTGAGAAATATTACCCCGGTGGCATGGTGACATCAAGCTACTCAGCATAGCTCAGGAAAAAAAAAACTGCAGATGTCACTCGGGTTGATGTCAAGAGGGGTGACCTCACAGAAGGACACAGGAGACGGACAGTGACCAGAGGTTCAGGGGGCCACCCTGGGAGGGAAAGGGGATTTGCCGGTCAAAGGGCTCCCAGTTTCAGGTGGACAGGAGGAAGTAGTTCCGGCATCAGGCACAGGGTGACTGTCACCCAGGAGACTCCAGGGGGGGACTGCAGAGGACCCGAGAACCCACTCTAATGTCTCCTGCATTCAGGATGAAGAGCAAGCCCTGCGCTCCTGCCATCGAGAAGCACCGTGCGGGGCCTCGGCCAGTGGCGATGCACACAGCTGCAGGCGGAGCCCTGCAAGAAGCCCAGGCAGCTGTCTGCCCGGCACACCCTGCCCCGAGGGCTCGCCAGGCTACGGGCAGATCGTGCAGCCGCCACGGGGGCCGGGCAGGGATTCTGCCAGATATGGCGTCCATCTCCCAACCTCCAGCCCTGTGCCCTTAAGAGACAGCCTGTCAGCCCTCAGGGGCGAGCTGAAAGGACGACATGGAGCCTTGGGGGCCCCTCCCCCTGGGGTGACATCAGAAAAGGTGGCCACTGCCTAGGCCATTCCTCCCCCCACTCCGTCTTTGCCCCCTTATGTGGGGGAGGGGACAGAGGTCTCAATAAATTGTTTTTACTTCAAATCTCAGAGTATACTTTCAGCGCCAGGAAAAGGGATCATACCTATGTTGCTGGTCTGCATCCTGCCAGCACGGAACCGGGGCTGTTCACATCCCACGAGGGCATCATGTGAGGGGTGCGGTCCAGGGAGCTCATCAGAAAAGCCCCTCCGCAAGTGTCCAGGGAACCCCTGACAGCCACACATGACAAATGGTTCCACTCGACAAGGCCCCAGGTGTATGCACGGCAGAAGTGCACACATCCTGCACAACAAGCTTGAGGCTTGTCTGCCTGTGTCAGTCACGCTGAGAGGTCCTCAGTGGGCCGGGAACGTCCTCGACCCAGGCTGTGATGGGAGGGAGAGGAGCGGCGTGGGTGTGGCCCCCAGAGAAGCCCAGGGGTCACGTGACTGTGTTGCCAGGGTCCTGACTGCAGGATGGAGTCAGGCCTTCTTCCCCTGGTGCTGTTTCCATCTCTAGATGGCAGAGGCAGGGAGCAGTCTCACTCAGCTCAGACGCCTAGCCCAGGCGCACCAGGTGACCTGGTGTCAGGTGACCCAGGGATCAGACCCAGACCCCACTGGGAAGATGACACAGGGGCCTGCCTCTCCACACCCCAGAGTCGCCTGTTCCCAGGGGCAAAGGAAGGAGAAGCACAGCACCGTGCCCGACACTGATCCTGGGGCCGCAGGGGCAGCTTCTGAAGGACGTGGGTCTGGAGGGCTCCCCTGCCTGGGTGTGCTTCCCCGGGAAAAGGCCAGGAGGCGTTCCAGGCAGAGGGAAGCCAGAGTGGCAGAAGCACACAGGACAGTGCTGCCAGGAGGCTGACGCCGGGTGGGACCAGCCCCTGCTGCCAGGATGGCCCCCACGGGGCACTCGCTCTGGGTCTCCAGTCTCACCCACCCCCTGCTCAGCTCCCCTGGCGGAACATTCCGCTCCTCAGGCGCCTCTCCTCCTCTGGGAGCATCACGGCTGGGACAGCTGGGCCGGGGCCATCTCTTACACCTCTTGTTCGTCCAGACTCTGACTCGGGGAGAGGAATAGCCTCTTCTGAGGCAACTGAGGCAAGAGGGCTGGGACCTGGAGGCCCACCAACCCAAGCGTCTCCAGACTGAGGTCAGAAGGAAGGGAGAGCGGAATGTCGGCTTCACCAAGCCTGGCAGAGACGACAGATCTCCAGCACAGCCATCAAGTGTCTTCTCAGAGACTCAGATGGTCCCGAAGACACCAAATAAAGATGTTTTTGCTTGCTCCTGAATGGTCATGATGCGGCTTGCCAACACAGTGTGGGCAGCGCGGGCTGGGAGATGGGGTGCCCGTCCCCTCCAGAACCCTTCGGCCCTCAGGAACACTCACGGGCTGCTTCTGCACTCCTGTGCCCCTGGGAGCCCCGGTTCTGCTGGCCCTGGCTGTGTGCTCTCAGGCCAGTCCCTTCACCTCTCTATGCAACCTCTTCCTCATCTGCAGAAGGGTGGCAGCGAGAGAGACAACAATGCCCAGAATACACCATTTTTTCCAACACACGCGAGTGCTTCCTAGTACTCTTTCCCCCTAGGCAAACATCTAGGCAGTTAGTGCCTCTGATCAGATCCTTCCTGGTGGCCTCTTAAATGATACTCACATAGATGTAAAGATAACAGTAATGCACATTGGCCGTGCATCACTGCAAGAGAGACAGCGCTCAGAGATAACATTCCCTGAGTGCTGCCTGCATATCGCAACTCACATCACAATCCTGGCAGCGAGACACTACTGTTTTTCCCAGTTGTGGCCACCAAGGCGCAGAGAGGTCAAGTCATCTGCCTAAGGGACCACAGCTGCTCGAGAGCAGAGCTGGGACGTGCACCCAGATGGTCTGCTTTCAGAGTCTGTGCTCTTCACCACTGTGTTACCCTGCTCCCCAGAAGAGAAAACAAAAACCCCCACAGTCCCCATCTCACAAGTGCTGCCCACATTTCACACTGCTCTGTCACCATTTATCTGCTGTGCACATATTCACGGAAATAAACGCACACGTGTGTGTGCAAATACACGGGTAAGTGAGCGACGTGTGCACAGTTCCTCTTACTGAGCGGCAGATGACCCCACGCCTTGGTGGCCCAGAACAGAGACCGCTCGCTGCTTGCTCCTGGGGCTGCAGTCCCGGCAGCAGATGGGCATTTGGGTCCCTTCCAGACGGGGGCTCTGATCCACAGTGCTGCTGGGTGTGGACCTTCATTTGGGGATATACCAACATTTGCTGGACATATTGCTAGGAGGGGGACTGCAGGGCCACAGGTCACACACCCTTCAGCTACGATCATGATTGCCAAATTCTTCCCAACGTGGCTGTGTACACTGACACTGCTCCTAACAGTTGCCTCACACCTCTGCCAAGACTTGCTATTTTCCACCTTTAAAAAAGCCATTCTGTTAGGTGTGTAGCATTTTCCTTTCCTAGCATTTCTTAGGACAACTGTCAAACACACAGAGAAGGTGAAACAACTGTCCTTTGACTAGCCACTTACCCATCACCAAACCCCTACAATGGACACTGTATGCCTCTTGTTGCCTGTCCACCCCTCTACCCACCCACCAACGGATCTTACTTTTTTAACACATCTGAAAGTTAGACATCAGCATACTGCACTATAAATGTTTACCCATAGGTTTGTGTTGATGGCGGTTTTCCCCCTCGGGTCAAATTTACACCCAGCAGCACGCACACCTCTTAAGAGGACCCCTCTGGGGCTCTGACAAGCCCACACACCTGCAAAGTCCACACCTAGCCAAGACTCAGAGCCTTTCCGCCTTCCTACCTTCTCCTCCTAGGGATCTCCATGCTGATCCCTCGTGGGTCTCAGATGAGCTACAGCTTCCTCTAAGCAACCTTTCCAGATATCTCAAACTGGCTTAGAGCCCATCTTCTGGGCAGCTCTTCCAGGCACCACGCTGAGACCTTTCTGTTGGGCAGCACCAGGAGTGGGATGGTGCTCACAGCACCCGTGCTTACTCACCCACAGGACACACTACCATGGGCGCTGAATGGCGGGGGAACTAGGGCTTGCAATCCTAGGTGCACCAAGAAGAGAGAGACCACGTCTGTCTCCCTCTCTCTAGTGCTCTCTCTTGCTCTCATTTACCAGGGAACCCCCAGAGAATGGCCCTTAGTAGATGCTCAGTGAACAGGCCCTTGGAAAACCAGTCACTGGAGAGGCTGAGCAGAGAAAGGGCCAGGATGGAGAAGAGGAGAGGTGTCCACACTCCCGACTGGGAGGCATCCAAGGGGCGAGGGGGCTGGGGGCTCTGTGGAGAGTTTCACGGTAGTGCCTACAGCCGAGGGGCTTTCGAGAAGGCGCCAACTGTGAGGGCCCAGCAGAGGTGGGGTCCAGCGGGAGGAGGGTGGAGCCTGACGGTACTGCAGGGAAGGGCGGGCCCGGGCAGGGCCACCCAGGAGCCTCACACGGCTCCATTTTTGAAGCCATGAGCGGAGTCCAGTCACGTGTGACCTGAACTTAGCAGAGGAGGAGAGCTGTCCTAATATGGGGACCTATCCTGCTCCCTGAGGCGAGCATGCCGCAGGGAGGGCATCACGGCCACGATTCCACCTGCTAACCCGGCCTGCCCTCGGCTTCCTTGTGTTTCCATGGGGTGAGCGTCTCTCTCTCTGCCCTCACGCCTGCCTAAGGTGCTCAGACACGTCTTTTTCACACACCCTGGACCCTACACGCACCTACATGTTGCCACATACGTCCCACACCAGCAGAGATGCAAGGCACTTCCCGAGGGAAACTCGGACACTGCAGAATTTCTATCCTGACTGCTGTGTTCGGAACTCGAACTCCTTGGGAGATGCCCCTGCAGAGTGCAGGGGGATACTCATGTGTCACCTTCTCGATAATAATGAGCTGTGATCCAGCTTCACAGATGGAGAACACAAGGCTCTGAGAGGTCGGCAGCACACCTGACATCACACAGCCCATAAGAAGTGGATGAAGCGGCTCAGACCAGCGCCGTGGAATTAAAACCCTGCTGTTCCCCGGGACCTACCCCAAGCTGGGCTGCACTCTGCAGCCCTCCCTCTAGGATGGAAGTAGGCGGAAGTGCACGGGGGCAGCTCATCTCCTGCTGCCGGCAGACCTCTCCCCTTGCAGTGCAATCCTCCATCCTACATGGTGACCTTGTGGAGAACACCGTAGATCTCTTTCCTAAGCTTGGTTTCCCCTGGATGTGGTTTGCACGCTGCTTTTTCACAGATGCTGGCCTCTTTCTGTGCAGCTTCAAACTGTAACCGCTCTGCACGCCATCCCACCTACATCAGCTTGTAAAATCACCCGGCACCACAGGCAGTCCTACAAACGCCTCTGCCAATCGAGCTTCCTAAACCCTGCCAGCATCACATCACTCTTCTGCTCAAAGACCTTCAGTGGCTCCCCACTGCCTGTACTCTAGATCTAAGCCCTCCAAAGCCCCAGATTCTGGCTTTCCAGACCAGCCCACTTCTCGTCCTGCTGCAGGAACCCCTGCCCACCAATGCTATCCCTGTTCCTTCCAATGCCCTGCTGGAGTCTTACTCAATAAGTGCTTATCCAACAGCTCACCAATCCCTTGGCTTTCTTCTTCTGCCTATCAGAGAAGAAACCCTGCCTGCCTGGGCCAACTCTCCTGGCCTTGTCTCACAAATGACTCAACTATAGGTCGCTGTCAGGCACACCCGGATCTTCAGCCCAGGCCATGTGTGACCTGCGCCAGTGACCCAGCCTCTGTTTTTTAATCTGACATGGGGCCCAACATCAGTTCCTTCTCCTACCGTGTTTCAAGTCGTCAGTGAGGTCGGGTGTATGAAGTGCTTACCCTGCACCTGGCAGTGTGGACACTCAATAAATTCACCGCCGCTGCCAGGGTCACCACCGATATCATCGCTAAATCCCACAGGGGATGCCAAAGCAACAAGTGTACTCAGGAAGGTGGGCCTTACGGGTCATGGGTGCCATGCCTGTGATACTAGCCAAAACTCCTATCAACTGTGCATTCTGAGCACCGACTGCATTCCGGGCACTGAAACAGGCCCTCTGACATGCAATTCTATTTAGACGACACTCAGCTTAGAGATGTGGAAAGAGACTCAGAGAGTCCAGGCATCTTCGGAGGTGGACAAGACCGAGGCCAGACCGGAGGTGACGGTGGACACGCAGACAAATGCCACTCCTGATGCTGGGGCCCCTCTGCTGCCTCAAGCCCTCCGCCTGGGAATCGGGGTGGTCCATGTCCACCTGTCTGGCCCTGCTCAGCAGGGCTGCTTTACCTGGGAGGAGCTGGAACTTGCCCTGGTTCTCTCCCTCCACATCAGTCCAAGCGGCAGCAGTCACTCAGGACGACCTTTCCCTGGCCCCGCCGGGCATGAGACCGTTGATCCTCAGAGGCAGCTCCAGGACCTGGCCCGTGCATGCCCCCACCTGGCAGGGGGAGAGCTGCAAGCTGCTGGGCTCGATCGCACACACCCTGGAGGACAGGGACATGGACTGGGCTCAGCCGACTCCACGGGAGAGGCAAGGCCCACTGCTCGGATTTCCTAAGAGCTGCTGTGGGTGGGCACTCAGTACAGGTCTGCAGGGAGCATGTCCTGGGCAGCAGGTTGAGTCAGGGGCAGAGCTGGCAGGGAAGGCCTCTCTGAAGAGGTGGTCTACGAGCTCAGACCTGGCAGCCATGTCGAAAGGCAGCCAGACAGAGGTCAGAGAAGACCCAGGGTAATGAAGGGGTAGTCCGTGCAAAGGCCCCAAGGCACACATCTGCTCAACACATAGAAGGAACAAAGTGGCTACTGTGGCTGGAATGCGGTGAGCAGGAGAGAGTGGAAACAGATGGGGTCTGAGAGGCAGTGGGCCAGGTCATGCTGGGCGTGTGGCCACAGAGGGATATTGGTATTCACTGTGGCTAAACTGGGGACAGCTCAGAAGTTCCCATCACCCTGGCCAGTGTGTGCCAATCAGCAGCCAAGTAACGGGTAGTGGGGAGGTGTTGGAAAACCCAGTGACAGACGGGGCGGGCGGCTTGACCCAGGGTATGGGTTGTGTTCTGAATGTTCACTGACTGGATGCATGGGTCACCTGGCCATAGGGTGAGGGGAGGGACCAAGGGCTAACACATCCATCAAGCCAAGCTCGGCATGCCCCAGGCCCTGTTCTGAGAGCCGCCGACTCCCTGGGGCCTCTTTGCCCCTCTGCTGGGAAGGCATTCTCACCTAACAAAGGAACTGGCTCAACGGTCAGGAGCCAGCCAGGCTGTGGCATGCTGGGTGCAAGTGTGAGCCCGGGGGTCTATCAGGACACCCTCTGCCTCCTGAGGAATAGTCCTCAGGCTTCTGCTGAGCAACTGGGTGCAGGGTGGCACATTTGCTGAGAGGGGAGACATGGGGAAGGGGCAAGCGGACCTCAGTTTATTCCTGTATGGGACCATTATGCCTCATCTCAAGGGCATCTGTTAAATACTTCTCTTAGACCCGACTTTAGAAAGCTGTGTGCATGTGACTATGGCTCTTGGTCAGAACACTGGATTTGCTGGTCCACCCATGTCCCCAATATCCTAACAGCAGGCTGTGACTGGACACTGTGGATCTCCCCTTTTGGTCCCAGATGAAAGGAGCTGAGGTCCTAGGGAGCTTGGGTCAGGGAATGCCGCTGGGACTGGCAGAGGATCAGCTGGGGAGACCAACCCTACCTGCTGTCACTGCTAAATAAGATGGCTCACATCAATCAGCATGGAAACCAGGTGCAGGGCTGGACCGGGGGCTCATGCCTATAAGCCCAGCACTTAGGGAGGCCGAGTCAAGAAGATTGCCTGAGCCCAAGGAGTTCAAGACCAGCTTGGGCAACATGGTAAGACCGTGTCTCTACAACACATAAAAAAAATGAGCCGGGTGAGGTGGCATGCACCTTGTAGTCCCAGCTGTTTGGAAGGTGAGGTGGAAGAATTGCCTGAGTCCAGCAGGTCGAGGCTGTGGTGAGCCATGATTGTGCCACTGTACTCCAGCATGGGTGACAGAGTGAAACTCTGACTCAAAAACAACAACAAAAAAAGCTGCAGAGACCAGTGTAGGGAACACTTGCCTTTGTACCTGAATGGGAGTAAGGGGAGAGGAATCTGGTGGTCTCTCAGAGCCTGGCGGCCCCTTTCACTGTGAATTTACAGCACAACCTTCAGTGACCCTTCTGATTTGATATTTTTAACTTTTGGGACCAGGGAGCTCTTCAGAAGGGCTTTTTGACGCCCTCATGTCTTCTGTGTCCTCTGGTCTCCCCATCAGAAATCATGCCTGTGGCTTCTAGCTCTTCCGATACCATCCTGCCTGGTGTGGGATGCCCTGTCCATCTCCCTGACGTGGACACGAGCTGCCAATTACCAAGAGCAGGGTTAGGGCTTGCCCCCTCAGCCCCTTGCCCACCGCCCACACCAAGGACAGGACAAAAGGCTAAGGAGCATTTCTGAATGGAGCCTGAGGGCTAGTTCTTGAGAGGGCGGCTGGACAACACCACCCCGAACCTCCTCAGGGCTGTCCTGGCCCTGAGGCCTCACCTTTATCTCGCCAAAATGGAGCAGGCTCTGCCCTTCGTGGGCCTGATCACACTGAGGCCAGTGTCACTGCCTGTGGTCATCACCCCTTGACGGTGACTGCAGCAACTGTGTAGCTTGACGAAGATCAGCTGAAGTTCCCACCGCCATGGGCCTACAGAGGAAGACACATCATGGGACCAGCCACTAGCCCTGTGCCCACTGGGGAAGCCAGGGGGCCGGAGACATGTGTGTGCACATGCACACACACTCACCTGCTCACACTCCACATGCATGCACACACTCACATATTTACCCTTATTCACCCACTCACGATTCGTACCCACATGTTCACACGCACACACTGACCCCTCACACTCACCCACTGCCATACTCGCATTGACACCCACAGGCTCACACTCACACACACGCTCACCTATTCGCCATTCATATCCACAGGCTGACACGCATACCCATTCACATACACGCTCACATGAACCATTCACTCATATACGTGTGCACACTCATGCTCATCTACTCTCATGCTCATATATACATGTTCACGCTCAGTCACAACCATTCACACTCACTCTCACACATGCTCACTCACACATGCTTACCCACTCACACATTTAATCGCACACTCAGTCACATGCTCACCCACACTCACATGTTCACACTCACCCACAGTCTCACGCACTCACACAACTACACACAATCACCCAATCACACTCATGCACACATACACTCATGCATGCTCACTCACACCGCTCCCCATTCACACCCCCATGCTCACACGTTGTCACACTCATCTACATTCCCCCACCCACACATGCATTCACGCTCACCTACTGGCTTACCCTCACACACATGCTCACTCACACCCTCACCCACTCATACCCAAACATACACACACCCACTCACACTCTGTCATGTATGAGTTACATATGCACATGCAGACCGATACACACACTCAAACACATACAAACTCACATGCTCAAAAACACCTATGCCTACTCTCTCTCACACACACTGCATGGAAAAACATGGCATCAGCCGGTGCGTGGCTGGAGGATCCCTCTGCCCTCTCTCTCGCCACACTGTCTTGTTTCTGGTCCTCATATTCGGGGCACCTTGTGACTGACAGACACAGACACCTGAGTCCATGGCCCCAGAACCCAGCGGCCCCTCCCAGAGCTCAGGCTCTGTCCCTCCAGGGGGACAACAGGACTGACGGGCCCTGTGCTGACCACAAGGACTCGAGCCCCATCCGAGGTGAGTCCTGCTAGCTAATGCCTTGTGGAACATGAAGGTCAGAGCACTGACACTTGGCGTGTGACAGGGCTGGAAATAATTTTCTTAGGAATTTGGTATTTGCCTCTAAGGGTATACACACATGGTTTTCAAAAACCAGTTTTTACAAACATAATTGTTTAGTGGAATTCCAGTCTATATTCCAGGATTTCTTTACTGTATTTTCTTTGCTGTATTTTCTAGCTGCTAGTCTTTGGAGTTTTCCTGATTTCCCACATTACATTGCTATGATGGAAACCTCAGGAAATACAGAATCATAAAGACTGTGATTTAGAATTTTTTCCAACCACTAGAGAGTAACATGAAAAATAACAGAATGGGCAAAGGCCAGAATCCCATGGAAACACCCGAAGGAATGTACTCAGAAGTGTCTGTACCTTTATTGCATACTGATAGGTGCTGGTCTTTAGTTGCCATGGAAATGTCAAGATGCTGGGACGGAGGGTTACGGGGATGTGAATGTCCACTTCCTCCTGGTTCCACCCAGGTACCCGTAGCATGTGGACCCCTCCGTCCTACAAGGGGTGAGGTCACCACACATCACTTATGACAACGAGGTCAGCAGCAGATTTCCCGTTCACCCGGACACTCACCCCTCCCTGGGGATCAGGCCACAAAAGTGGATTTTGTGCTTGTGGAAGAATGAAAAAGAAGTTGCCAGGCACATTGCAGCCTTCTTGGTCTCCTTGGGGATGGCTTTCCATGGCCATACGGTACTGTATATATTTAACAGGTTATACTCACACCTAGTGGAGAGAGATAAGACATTAAAAAATGCCGGTGTGCATCTTCAAATTCCCTAACCTGAAGGTTCATATGTAGGGGACTTACTGCACTCAACCCAACTCTACTCCTGCGAATTCATTTTGCCGTCACAGTCCAGGCAGTAAGACCTTAAGGGCTCTGAGGACACACCGAGCCCTGAGACAGGCGGCAGCAGGCCCAAGTTTGTAGCAGTCAGAGGTGGATCGGGGCAAAACCCAATCCCACCTGACTGACCTGCTGACATCAAAGGGACATATACTCCAAGTAACTGAAAACAGTGACTCGGACATTGGCATACCCATGCTGACAGCAGTATTACTCACAACAGCCATAGGGTGCAGGCAACAGACCACTGACCAAATGTCCATCCACAGATGAATGAATAACAAAACATGGTGTATCCATACAGTGGAGTATTGTTCAATCTTAAAAGGGAAGGGAGATCTGACACATGCTACAGCATGGATACACTTGAGAACTGTGCTGACGGAAAGACAACACAAAATGACGGATCTGTAAGACTCCACTTACATGAGGTACTCAGAGTATCCAAATGCATGGAGATAGGTCGTGGGATGGAGGCGAGGGGGAGGGGAAGTGGGAGCAGGTGTTGGGTGGGGACAGAGCTTCACTCTGGGAAGACGACATCATTCTGGATGCAGATGGTGGAGACGGTTGCACAACACTGTGAATGCTTAATGTCATAGAAGGAGACACTTAAAATGATCAATATGGTAAATTTAGGTTAATAAAATGGACAAAGGGAAGATCTGCCAACGTTACCGAGTCACTGACACACCTGTCATCTTCCCTTGTCTGATCTTCTGCATCTTGTTGTGAATGAAGGTTCCCACCATCAGGTAGACACCATAAACTGGGTTCTTGAAACGTAGAAATAGAATAAAGAAATAAGATGTTGGCCGGGTTCGATGGCCCAGCCTGTAATCCCAGCACTTTGGGAGGTCGAGGTGAATGGATTGCCTGAGCCCGCAGATGCGAGACCAGCCCTGGCACCTTGGTGAGACCTCGTCTCTAAAATAAACCAAAATTTAGCTGGGCGCAGTAGCCCACGCCTATAGTTCTGGTTACTTGGAAGGCTGAAGCAGAAGGACAGCCAGAGCCCAGCAGGTCAACACTGGGGTGGCCGTGAGCGTGCCACTGCACTCCAGCCAAGGCAATGGAGTGAGACTCCAACTCAAAAAAACAAACAAAAAAAAAACCAGAAATAAGATGTCACTGCCACACTGTCACCATAGGACACCAGAGATCCCAAGGGAACCCTGTACGTATGGCAGGCATGCATACAAAGGTTGTTACCCAAACACACTGAGCCCCTCACTGTACATTATGTATGCTATTTCTCAACTATAAATGATAACAATAAGGCAGAGGAGCCACAGCGAATCCTATGAATGCCATGGCCACCAGGAGTTCAAGTTTTCTCCCAACAAAAGTCTCATATTCCAGAAATCGAGAAGCTCCAGGTCAACCTGCAAAGGAGGGGAGATGTGTGTCTGAGATGCACCCTTGACCCTTGTTCCTTGGCCTCTTCCCCTGGCCACCCCTCATGCCCCACCCGGGTCCTCTTCCATCCTCAGGAAAATCTGTGAGAGACCTTGCAATGGAAGAAGGACCACTAGGCACCCTGTCCTGCGGCCCCCCGGGGCATTAGATGCTCCAAGGACCTGAACCTTCCACTGTCTTTGGTCTGTTTGAGAGTCCTATATCAAGCTGCAGGAAAGTGATGACAAAGCTAATGACTCTTGTTCACAGAAATCAAAATGCATTTTCTCTGGTGGAGGTGCAACAGACCATCATCCTGTAGGACACGGGGCAGGTCTGCATCTCTTCATAAGTGCACTTCAGCACCCCCAATGGCCTATACACACGTCTGCTCTTACGATGCTTATTGGAGCCTGCTGTAACATCTTACAGGCTTCCTCCCTTAATTGCAAGCCCAACCATTTCATCAATAAAACAAACAACAACAGATGCTGGCGAGGATGTGGAGAAAAAGGAACGCTTCTACACTGCTGGCGGGAACGCAAACTAGTGCAACCTCTTTGGAACACAGTGTGGCGATTTCTGAAAGAACTAGAAATTGACCTTCCATATGACCTTGCAATTCCCCTATTGGGAATATACCCGGAGAAACTCAAATCATTCTACAAAAAATATACCTGCACACGTATGTTTGTTGCAGTTCTATTCACAATAGCAAAAACATGGAACCAGCCATGTTGCCCATTGAAGCTGGACTGGATGAAGAAAATGTGGCTCATATACACAGTGGAATATTATGCAGCCAAAAGAAAGACAAACATACGGATTTTGCAGCAACTTGGATGGCTTTGGAGTTGATCATTTGTCAGGGATCTATCACAGAAACAAAGAACAGAGTACCATATGTTCTCACTCCTAAGTGGATCTTGAACAATTGCAATACCATAAGAAAGTGTTTGGCAGTGGTGGGAAACTGTCGGGGGTTAGAGGATAGGCAGTTGAAGGAAACTGCTGAGGGAGGGAGGGGCACGCCCCCGATCAACAAGGGCACCTGAATGATCAATGTCACCTAAACCTGAATTGTACCCCACCCACATCCTTATAATAAAAAGTAAAAATAATAAAAATAAAAAAAAAAAAGAAGCCGGGCTCGGTGGCTCAGCCTGTAATCCCGCACCTTTGGGAGGCTGAGGTGAGTGGATTGCCTGAGCCGCGGGTTTGAGACCCACCTGGGCAACTTGGCGAGACCTCTCTTTTACAATAAATCAAAAAAATTTCAGCGACAGAGTAAGATGCCAACTCAAAATGGGGAAGGGGAGAGAGAGGAAAAGGGGGAGAGAGAGAGAGAGGGGGAAAAGGGGTAAAAAAAAAATTAAAAATGTTTTTCAAACACACAATGTTAACCACCAAAAAAATAAAAATAAAAAATAAATAAATAAAAGTGAACAGTCCACGGGAGTCCTGGTTATGGTGAACATTCGCTTAAGCCCCCAGCAGTTTTTCCAGTGGATCCATCTCTGGGGATGGATGAGCTGACCGTTGCACAACATGTGAATGTGTGGAGCAATTAACATCACTGAACTGCGCGACGAAAAATGTAGGCTCGTCAATTTTATGTTATGTGTATTTCACCACAATTAAGCAAGAAAAAGCAAAACACACACACAAAAACAAACCAGTTCCGCCAGGGAGACACAGACATGAACAGATGGGAGGGTGGCAGGCAGATGCCCACCAAGCGCATCTGTGATTCGCGTCAAAGTCCCCGGTCTGGAACGGGTCCCGCACCAGGAAGCCGAAGCCTGCACTAAGGATCCTGCACCCCTCGTGGCCAGCTGGTGCCATCAGGTCCCTCTCCCCAGCCCTGGACTCCACAACACAGCCCACCTGCGAGCTGGTGGGCTCTGCCTCACTGCAGCCCCCAAATCCAGGCTATGCCATCTCCACCCCACCTCCCTGGCCCAGGACCGTCATCACCCACCCGGGCCTCAGGCACAGCCTCTGCCTTGCCTCCCTGCAGACCACCTCAAACCTGGGCCAGAGAGATTTGCCACCACAGCAACCAGAACAAAGTCCCACTCCCCCCAGGGCCCCTGCCAACACAGCTTCCCCTCCAGTGACTCGCTGACACACAGGCCCCAGGACATGACAATTTCCACTAGGGCAGGACCTGGCCCATAGTAAGTGCTCAACAGACACCTGGTGGACAGATTAACAGATGAACAAACCTGATGTGCTGAACTGATGTTATCAACCGCATTCTCTAAGTGAGGAAGTGGAGGCACAGTCTGCCCTGTGCCGTGGAGACCACAACTGGCGAGAAGGCACTGTCTCACAGGGAACATCCTCGCTTCTGGAGGCCCAGCCTCCAAATCAGAGAGGCACAGCGGCTCCCCGAAGGCTTGGAGGCGGGCTGATGGGTGGATCCTTTAGCCATAACTGTTTTCACTACTGCTCATTAACTCGGGATCCAGATGACCCATTGCACTGTCCATTCAGAACAGGAGCTGGCAACCGTCTCCTCAGGTCCACAGGCCGGGAGCCTCCAAGGCTCACCACCACCTTCAGCCACCTCTGGTCACCCCCAGATGCCATGAGGGGCAGGCGGGTACCACTGTCCACAGGTGCCACCCAAAATGAGGTCAACAGGGTCCACCAGCTGTGGGCTCAGTGAGAGGAGCTTCTGCACATACAGTTACTAATGACTTTGTTTAGACACAGTATTTATTGTTGCTTGCAATTAAGCAGATCTGCTTCCAAAACAGGCCTCTTTAGGATGGTCGTGCTGGCAGGGAGACTTCGGCAAGGAGTCACATCCCTCTAGCAAAATCACAGCTGCCAGAGGCAAACCCGGGTGCTGAATCTCAGGAAGCAGCAGGGCTCTGCCCCCATGCAAACCCGGAAGAGGACAAGGTAGGCGGGATGGGGGTAGAAGGTGGGAGGCGGGAAGAAACTTGTACTCCGCAAACCCAGAGGTCTAATTTGTATTTAACTGCATGCTCTGACCTGACATTTCCTCCCATGGGGAAGCCAGCTAGAAAGTGCAGGACTGCCTAACTCCAAGGTTGACTTTTCGCAGGGAGCTGGGAGAGGGGCGTCTGCACAGCGATGCGAAACCTAGAAAAACACAGGCTGATGTGAAACACTGGGCACGAATCCCCAACCAGCTCTGTCCCACGATAATCTCACTGAGTCTGTCCAGTAAGGGGCAAGGGCAAGACTGCC